>KN484697.1:0-35817 GCA_000787095.1 Periophthalmodon schlosseri
GCACAATATATTGCAAAAATATCGATACCACAATACTGGCAGACACAAATATTATATATATACAAAATTGTTACCATGTTATCGTACCATACAACAAGATTGTATGGTATGATAACATGATGGAGGGGTTTGAGTTCCCGAATGATCCTGGGAGCTATGTTGTGGGGCTTCATGCCCCTGGTAGAGTCACCCATGGCAAACAGGTTTTCATCCCAGCCACGGAACACTGGACCAGCTCTATACTCTTCATCAGGTGCTTGAGGGTTCATGGGAGTTTGCCCAACCAGTCCACATATGCTTTGTGGATCTGGAGAAGGTGTTCAACCGTGTCCTTTGGGGGGTTTTCTGGGAGTACTGGGTTCGGGGTTGCTAAGGGCATGTCCGACCGGAAGGAGACCCAGGACACACTGGAGGGACTATGTCTCTCGGCTGGCCTGGGAACACCTTGGGATGCCCTCGGAGGAACTGGAGGAAGTGTCCAGGATAAGAGAAGTCTGGGAGTCCCTGTTTATACAGCTGCCCCCGTGATAAGCCCCAGATAAGAGGAAGAAGACGGATGGATGGACAACAAGATCGTCAGTCTAGCTCTGTCCTGGGCTGTCCCCTAGACTCAGAAGGGGGTGTGGGAGGGGGAAGACAGGAGGGTCTTGGCTAAACTCACAGCTATGCTGGAGCATGAGTATCGCCCCCTGAAGGCAGCTCTGTCTGCTCTGGAAAGCAGCTTCAGAGACAGACTGATCCATGCTAAACACATTTTTATTTAAGAAATAAAACCACCTTACATTTTTTGACCGATTTAAAAACAAGTCTCTGGAATTATGAGTTCTCCTTAAGATTATTAGATAATGAGTAACTACAACAACTATGAACTTAAGCCATCACAGACAGTCACAGAAGCACACATCACTACATTTCACCTGTGCATTACAATCTCTGCTTTATTCAGATTCAGAATGATTCAGCTTCTATGAAAGCCCCTGGTTCCGCTGTGTGTCCCCCGCCTTCTGCTTCCTCTCGGTGGGATGGGAGCCTGCCTACACCTCCTGTGGATCCTCCAGTTCCACCGAGACATGAGCCTACATCAAACGACCCGGCTAAAAACGCGCTCACTAACCCACCACTGCACACTCCATAATATATCCATAATATATCTACCTAGCATGCAGCAATGGCCTCCCTCCGACATAAGCTGATTAGCTTGGAAATTGAAAGCCCTCTGTGCCGGTGGCCTTTCATATTCGTGTATGTATTAGCAGGTGGGAACATGTGGCGATGCAGGGCCCTCTCAAGGTGCTCAGCATATATGGTAATGCGTTTGTGACTGATACACCTAACCACTCTGGGGTGAAAAGTAATTGCAAATACTCATTACTGTAATTGAGAAGAATTTTGGGGCTAATTGTACTATTTCAGTCGAATTTTAAACCTTTACTTGTACTTGTAGTATATATTTGTATTTCATTAGATTTAAAATCATATTAGTTAGCGTGTACCACTTACTGTTGCTGTCTCTGTTCCTCCCTCTCTACAAACACACATAACAGCATAGCACTACAGCAATACACATTTTAATGTGTATTTTTAAAGTGTACTTCTTAGTTATAAATACTGCAGCCAAACTTGTACTGAAACAAAACTAAGTACATTTTAGCCATGGAACTGTAATTTTACATAAAGAGGGGGTTTTATGCAAAATGTACTTTTTAGAGCCCACTTTTATGAGCTCACACCTCTTGTATAAGGAAGCTCACTGCAGTGCTCCTGCACGGCCATTTTTTATAAATGTCCAAAAGAAAGATATAAAATAATACACTACAACTTCACAAACCTGATGCAAGGTGCAATAGTTTAACGAGTGGAATGCACGCTAATTGTGTTATGATAGCACCCTGAAAGGAGAATGACAAACCAGGAAGCAATAGGACCAGGGACTCAGAGCGTCAAAAACAAAACATTTTAGTATGTTGTTTTGGGTGAATATAGCAAAAGAAAAATATAAAATCTGTTACACAGATATCTTCTCAAGAACTCTGGGTGAATATAGCATTTTCACAACAATAAAACGTAACATGGCAATCTGAATCTGTTATGTGTGCGATTAATACCCCACAGAAGTGTAATAGCCCCTCTTTAAGTACACATTTTCAGTAGTCTTTCCACCACTGGCAATTACCATCCATTTCTTGGCTTTCTTGAAAACACATATAGTAATTTTCCAACCAAGATGAAAGACATCAAATAAAAGTACCTCCTCCCTCTCTCCTTTTTCAAACCTCTCTGGTTGGCTGTCATCCCACTTCTCTATTACGCTGTGAAATCTGGAGGAAAATATGGCAGCACGTAATACGATAAGACTCAATGACAGAAGGGGAGTTATCCTTAAAAGTTCCTCCAAGCAATTTCACAGGTTGGTGGTCACGAATGGATGAGCGCCGAAGGATCCCATGTCCGGGAATTATGTAGTGCCATGTTAGTAAAAGGCTATGTGGTAAACAGTATTGTGAAACAGGGACATTGATAGATGTGTGACAGCATTTTAAGAGGAAGTATTTTAAGAGGAAGGATGGGTTTCACGCTTTCTCAATAAAGTAATTTTGATGATCAATAAATAAGAGTTGTCTAGTCCTGTCAAAAATGGATTGTTACAGATCTATGATTACAGCGTGAACGGTCAATATTTTGTGAGCAAAAATGTTGAAATAATGTAGCTATTTTCTGGTATTAAGTAATAAACTATATGGTATGGAGATCAATATTTTACATTTGCAATATTGACCGAGCTTAATAAGAGAAATAGGTCCATTGACTTCTTGTTCAAAACTGTAGAACCGATGGTCTCAATGAAACAAGTAAACAGTACTACAGGCAGGGATTAGAACAAAGGGTGTTGTATAACCAAACATAATGTCATAGATAGGTAAATAAATCAATAAATCAAGTAATATACCGCCTTAACTACAAATTGTGTAGTCTAACACATTATGTTATGTGACATAGTTGGAGGTTGTCCAGTCCAGCTGCTGAGATCCACAGATGTACAGATTATGACAAATGATATTCAATTAATCCTTAGACAAGATTACATCAGCGTGGCAGAAACACTTTTACTTATCAAAGATACTATTTTTTTAGTGCTATTCATATTATATATTAGAAGGATATATAAATATATTACAAGGATAAGTGAGTGTGATGTCACCCATAGCGTTCAGCTCCAGTCTAATGAAGCTCAGCGTGGCTATAGGGGCGAATTTGGAACCCAGTCCCATATTGGGAATTCTGACCGCAAGTATCATAGCAACCAAAGAGCCAATCCAGAGCGAGGCTGATGAAGGCAACGCCCCTTCCCACTTCCCATAGATTGAATTGAAATGACTGATTTCTTGTACTTACCATTATATTGTGAGATTAAAAAAAAAAAATCACAATTATTGATTAACCAAATTATCTTGACATCCCTACCTAAGAATTTATCAGGGCTTACACAAACATTGCATTGCCAAAACTCTTAGCAGATCATTGATTTTCACCTGCTTTATCATTGTTATGAAGCCTAGCCTGGCCCACCTTAAGACTCCAACAGTTGGCGCACTGTTCCCGCCCGTTGTGCTATTTCCAGGCTTCCACTAACAACTGTGAGCTATGATTACAATTAGCACAGTGACAGACCCCTGCCGCTAAGTTATGACTGCGCTTAATGCTTTAATTACAAGGCACGCTCCTATTTGAACATGGCTCAGCGTGCGCTCTCCAGTCCTCAGTGGATTTGAAGTGCACAGCTTTAGACACTCTCACTGTGCAAACTATTGGTGAGTTTTCGATATAACTTGGCTAAAGTATTGGTGGGAAGGATCATCATTGCTGGAAAGTATCCATTCTCCAAACCGCTAATGCATTTAGTTGGTTCCATTAAGCTACATGATGGTACCTAAAAAAACGATTGTATCCTAAAACCAACCAACCAACCACTCATTTAAACACTTAAACATTGAAATTAAGAAAACTAGATTAAAATTAGAAATCAAACGATATTTCGGCCCACCGATATATAGGGCAGATATATGCAAAATTTTGGATATCGGCCGTAATTTTGTCTTCAAGGCCAATATTTGATCAGGAATGTGTTTGAACGGCTACAGCCGAAGGAGCTGAAGGACCCCTCACAACAGAAGAGTGAGACTTGGGCCGTGTCCCAATTCGACAAATGCATTCTTTGAAGTACCATTCGAAGTACCGTTCAAAGTGCCGTTCGAAGTACCCGCCCGACGAAGGCTGTGGAGGCTTGGAGGCTCTGCAGAAGGCTTGAAGTTTACCAGTTTTGGAGAAAAACAGTAAGATTTGTTTCCCTCTCTCTTAACCAAAGTATACAATGGTGATTTAATGAATAACACATCATTGTAAAAGGAAAACTTTATAACTTTATAATCGTTATTGTCATTGTTAGTTTTGCGAGTCTGCAGCACAAGCTACAAGTGCTTGTTTAACAACAAGAACACATGTGGTTTTGCTCTCACTCACTTCTGAGCAAGGCAGTCGGAACGTTTCACAAGGTACAACAGGGGAAATAGCGGTGTGCAAAACAATAGAAAGGGACTTTATTTTTTATAATTAACTTGGCTAAGGTGGCTGTGACAGCACCCAAATACAGTCAGTATGGAAATGTAAGAGGTTCAATATTAGTCTATGCAGATTTCTCCGTGTGTCCTCACACACGTGAAAGTGCCTTGTTATAATTTTTTTTTTTTTCTTTTTGAGAGGAAATGAACTATACTGTACTCCAGTCGTTTCTCTGAAGATTTGCTGGCACAGGAGGCACATAAATATTCATTCTAGTGAAAAGGTGCACACTGAAAGGCTTTTTAAATCGCAAAACTGCCTTTGTCAGCACACAGTACAGTTTTAATAAATTAATAATAATAACACTGCCCAGTTAGTCTTCTCTTTAAATAAGAAAGAATGTTAAATGTTTGTTTTTTTCAATTATTAACTTATTTCTAAAACTTATTTCTTGCAGGCAATGGTTGCACAAAAACCAAATCTAATATGGGACCATTTCACCCAGCCCACACCAGGGAAAGCTAAGTGCAATATTTACAGCACCCATGTGAGCATGGGAGCAGAAGTGGGAAAGAAGAAGAACGCTACAAACATGGAATCATTTGAAGGTCCATCACCTCCAAAAATATCAAGAGGCAACAAAGAATAAGAAAGTGCAAGCATCAGTCGCTAGAGCCCTAATTAAGCAACAGTTGTACAGTTATTTGATGTGGGAGAACACTGATGCCCGCTCTAAAAAATTTGACAAAGTGAAGCCTTTAACATCTCACTGTGCATGCAGAGCCACGGTATGGTCTAAAATCTGATAAATGCACTGCAGTCCCTGACACCATTTGACAAAAAAGTTAAAAACCATGTCAAAGAACTAATTTCTTCCTAACACAACAAACCCTTTCTGTCCTTCACCGCAGATGGTGTTGGTCTGGGGAAACAAAATCACTTACTATGTCACTGACGTGTCACTTTATAGATCAGGACTGGGAACAACGACAAGTGGTTCTCAATGTAAATGCCATGTCGCACACTGGTGAATACATGCTTGAAAACTGGAATATAACATTGGAGTGGGTTTTTCTCGTACTCCGAGACAGGGGGCCAACATGATTAAAGGCCTCAGAGTGGCAGACGTTCCTGACCTCAGCTGCTCAGCTCACATGCTACAGCTGGTGATAAATGAAGGGATTTCAAGTCAAAGAGCCATTATTGACATTATTGCCAAGCTTAAAAATTGTGCCACTCACATTTAAATCATAGCTAAACAACGACTGCAGAAAATCCAAAAGGACCTTGGTCTACATAGCCATACCGTCTCGCAAGATGTCCCAACTCAGTGGAATTCCACACTGTACATGCTGCAGAACATGTTGGAGCAAAAGCAGCCTCTGAAAGTTTATGGTGGAGAGTATGGAAAATTCACCAGTCTCACCGCAGAGCAATGAGGTTTGGTTGCTAACTTAATAGAAACCCTTAAACCATTTGAGGGGGTGACTTTGGAAATGAGTGATTCTGATGCCTCTACATCATGTAACATTCCGAGCATTTCAGTGTTAAAGATGATTCTTCAAGCTGAGGGTTTGGCCACAAGAGGAATCAAAACCCTCCGTCATACCATGTTCCAAAGCTTGGAACAAAGATTCTCCAAAATTGAGGATTCAAAGATTTTGGTGCTTTAAAGTTTGCTGGATCCTAGTTATAAGGCAAACATTCTTTCATCAGTTGCACAGGAGATGGCTAGAGATGGCTAGAAAAGGAGCATCTTGGTCTGCGCAACAGGGATCCTAAGCCAGAGGTATGTAGAATAGTTTGTAAAGTTTAAATTGTATGTGTAAATTTATAGTGAATTATTATGGGAAGAGAATCCATTCAAATGTACTTATACATATGCAAAACAGTTTGTGGGGATTTAAAGACAGACATGCAGCATACTCTGACATCAAGCATCAGCACCGGACGGGATGCACAGCGCGCTCCATAGACTGGGCACGCGAGGATGGTCATTGCCCTGCGCCATATGATCAGTGGAGACGGAGCAACTCAATAACAAAGCTTTATCCCGGGATGGAATATTCTCTAAACCAGCACTAAATCTAGACTAAACTAAGACTGAACCAGGTGGAAGTCAGGACAGCCCCATGCGCCATGACGCCCACCTCCAAGATCTGCTCATAAACTCATGAATGTTGTAATAAATATCCATTCAAATGCCATGTGGACAATGTCGTAGAGTGCCCACGCATGTTGATAAAAGTCTGGCAGTCCGTAACAAGGAAACAGTGTAGAGCAGCCGCTTCAGTCCAGCACCACAGCCCCCCTCTCTAGAGCAAGTCAGCCGCAGGGTAGTATCCGGCAAGAGTGCTCGCCAGCTTCGCTGAGCCAGTGAGCTAGTGCGGCCTCAGACAGATTAGCCTACCGCTCTGCCCCTGATCCTCACCTGTCTGCGGCCCTGACTCCGGCACCCAGTGCCAGCTGGATAAGGCACAATAAATTGAAAATAATAATAATACAGGCTCATGAAAGTTGCAGCATAAAGAAATAATTTTATTTATTTTTTTGTGTTCTGTATAACATTATTCATACTGTTTATATTTTATAATATATAGCTTCATAGGAATGGCGGTTGGCCCAGTTGGAAAGCTCAATCTCCCAGCTTTAGTCAGGCCCTAAATGCATCATCTACACGTGGATCAGATCTTTGTGAGGAGTGTGTTTAAAGCCTTGTGCGTAGCTGGAGGTTTGTGCACACGTAAACTACCGATCTGTAAGTGTGAAACCAGTGTTGTCTGTGTGGAAAACAGTTTTGTGCATCTGTAAAATGATTTTTGCGCATATGTTTTGAACGGTTCACATGTTTTTCATATTGATAATTTAATGGCTCTCTTATTTTTATGCTTGACTACATTTAGTCAAGCGCACATCAGGGATTTACACATACACAACTACCTAAAGTCACAGACAAATACAAAAAATACGGATACAACTAATGTCACAGACAAATCAAAATATTGCACTTGTGACTTACTACATTAAGTCCCGCCAACTGTTTTGCACATGTGCAAATACATCTGAATGGATTCTCTTCCCATACATTTTTACTCTGTTCAGAGATGAGGAGCCAAAAAGAACGAGAGTGACTGAGGAGGATCAGTCCACCCCATGACTGGGGCAAATGTATACCAGCATTCTAGGAGCCCAGGGAACCACCTCCAGTGAGACAAATAAGTCTGACCTCTCTGACCAGCTAGAGCTGTACCTGCAGGAGCCTCTGACAGATGGGAAGACTGGGCAGCCATTACAATGGTGGAAACAAACGAGAATGTGGAAACAGGCTACCTGTTTCCACATTCTCACTTCTGTAGCCCGGAAGTTCCTGTCTGCACCCCATCATCGGTTCCAAGTGAGAGGCTTTTTAGTGTCTTTAAGTGGGGAGCATTTATGTCACAAAGAGGAACTGGCTCACAGGGGCAAATGCTGAGACTGTGTTTCCTCCATCATAACCTGCCCCTGCTGAAGTGGAACCACTGAAGGAAGATTTTCCTCCAACCAAATAACTCAGGGATTTTTTTCCACATTTTGCAGTTTGTAAATTGTTTTTTTATGCAAATGTTAAAAGCACGTGCACTGCAGATTTTTTTTTTTGTTTACAGTTTTATAAGTTTTAAGTTATTATGGTTGTTTACCTTTAGCGCTGAAACCACTTTAAAATGTTTATTTTTTGTTCTTCATATATTTTTTTATGTCTTAAAGTTAATGTGCCTTATTTAAATACAGTTTTATTATGTCTTTAATTGCACTGAGATTCATTGTGTTTAATTACTATTATACTATAAAGATGTTTTTACTTTTACTCTAAAAGTTACTTTTTTTAAACTTTATTTATTACTTATACTTGATGCTGACTAGCTACCTTTTTGTTCTTTGAGTGAATGTCTTAACTGTGCACTACTGCACTAAAAACACTTTTGTTGTGTGTTTGAAAACAAAGTAGCATCTTCTTCATTTGCACTGTGAAATAAATGTTCAACTAATTTGAGTGTATTTTTCATTAAGCAGAAAATAAAAAATTTGATTAAAAAAATTTGAAATTTGGTGTACTACATGATTACTGCTCTATTTTAAATTCATCAAAATAAGAAAATTGTCATTGAAAATCGGCTATTGTTATTGACCATTGGAAAAATTGAAAAAATTTACATCGACCAAAAAACTCCATATCAGTCAATTAATTAATTAAAATTCAAAATTAAGAGCAGAAATATTGTATCTATGATAAAATAAATCCAGCATAGATAAGATACACTATGTAACTTTTCTGGCAATGTCATTGTTTCACAGTAAGGTAATAAACACATCCATCTCCATGGGGACAAGCAAGGGACACCTCAGGTCAAGTTATATATAGGTCAGATTTTAGATTTTTAGCAACATGCACTGGGAACAGGCCTGACCTACTGTCAGCAATGCAAACACAGCTCCTGCACTGCTCATACAGGGACCAGACAGCCCTTAGCAAAGGGCCCCGGACCCATACTCCTGGAGTACCCCCAAAGGATACCACGAGGGACACGGTTGAATGCCTTCTCCACATCCACAAAGCACATGTGGACTGGTTGGGCAAACTCCCAAGAGCCCTCGAGCATCGAATGAAGAGCCTAGAGCTGGTCCAGTGTTCCGCGACCAGGATGAAAACCACTCTGCTCCCACTGAATCCGAGGTTCGACTATCGGTCGGATTCTCCTCCCCAGTACCCTGGAATAGACCTTACCGGGGAGGCTGAGGAGTGTGATTCCCCTGTGGTTGGAACACACCCTCTGGGCCCCTTTTTTAAATAGAGGCACTACCATCCAGGTCCGCCTATCCTGAGGTACTGTCCCTAACCGCCATGTGATGTTGCAGCTCCCTCAATTCTGAGGACAAGGTTCTTGACCGGAGAAAGGTGCCTTGCCCTCTCCAGGTGGGTGGAGAGTCCCTGCCTCAAGTGGAGGAGTTCAAGTATCTCGGGGTCTTGTTCACGAGTGAGGGAAGGATGGAACGTGAGCCTGACAGGTGGATCAGTGCAGCGTCTGCAGTGATGCAGCCATTGTATTAGGCTGTTGTGGTAAAGAAGGAGCTGAGTCGAAAGGCAAAGCTCTCGATTTACTGGTCAATCTATGTCCCTACCTTCACCTATGGTCATGAGCTTTGGGTAATGACTGAAAGGACAAGATCATGGATACAAGCGGCTGAAATGAGTTTCCTCCGCAGGTAAGGTGTGTATCTTAGTCACACGGGAGGAGCTTGGAGTAGAGCTGCTGCTCTTCCACGTGGAGAGGAGCCAGCTGAGGTGTCTCGGGCATCTGTTACACTGGAGGGATTATATCTCCCAACTGGCCTGGGAACGCCTTGGGGTCCCACTGGAGGAACTGGAGGAAGTGTCTGGAGTGAGGGAAGTCTGGGAGTCCCTGCTTAGACTGCTGCCCCTGGAACTGGCCCTGGATAAGTGGAAGAAAATGTATGGATGGATGTTTTTAGCAATATAAAATTGAATAAATGCTAGATAAATTTAATCCTATGCTGTTCAATAAGAAGCAGGTAGCGCACCCCCACCAGAAAAGTTACATAATGCACCTTTAACTCACAAATAGCCACAATATAAGATTCAAATTGCACCCCACTTCATGTAATATTTATTTTGCAAAGAAAGAAAACAAAATGTTAACATAACACATGTGTATAGGCCTCCTTTATGGCCATTAAGTGCGTGTTAATATTCTCATATCTATCCATGCAATTACAAACATCATTAACTTTTCTGCGCAAAGATTTGACTCTGACCACCTACTATAAGCATATCCAGTCCCCAGTTTGCCTATTTTGGTCTATTCTTTCTGTCTTTGAATTTAGAAGTTAGATAGAAGTTTAGCATGGACTAATCCTACAGTCATGGCAGTATGCACTACACAGGTGAGTAGTGGTGTCAGTGGTACAGTGTCAGTATTTTTTACTATGTAACAGACCTGGACTAGGTTAGAGCTAAACCAAACTAAAACTGGACCAAAATGTGATCGAGGCAAAATGACAAAACAAGACAATCCAGACTAAACCACCGCTTGCTTGTCTCCATGCAGATGTTGTTGCTTTGCTTGGAATGTCCCACTGTCTGGCATTTTAATAAAGTGTCTCCATGGAGGTAAGCAAGTACCGCCGGGCCTGTTACAGCTCAGATCTGTGGAGTAAGAATGCATGTTATTTTTTTGTAGGTAAGTTTTAATAAAACACCTGCAAATCAAAGCTAGATAGGTTTAATGGAAAATTACAGGGAAACCAATAACATCTCCATGGAGACAAGCAGGTGCACCAGAAAAGTTATATAGTGACCATTTGAACCCAATCAAATCTACATAAACTGCATCACTGTTGAAAAGATCTCCATGCAATCCTTGTGCAGTTCTATAAGAATACTGTATAGCAGAAAGTGACTGACCCCACTATTCAGAGGTTTCAACTTCCTGCTATATGCAACATTTTAAGAATAGAGTATATTGTTCATTCAGAAAATATAGTATATTGTTTTAAATGGTTAATCACTATGGCAACTGTGGTAATTTTTAACAATTCTCGACCCATGAATAGCACCCCATTGTAAACGTTTGAGCAGGATAACAGCAGGGTGCATGTGCGTGAACAAGCAGAGAACAATGTGGCCTGTGACCTCCTCTGTCAATAGCGCCCGTCCCCAAACAGCAGCAGGTGACTCAGCAGCTCTCCTGAGGCTTAAAAGGTGCTCCGGATAAATATTGGGCTGTACAATGACCTGCCCAGCTCAAGCAAGGACAAGGACGCTTTCTGGTTGATTCATGCTTGGAAGAAATACTTGAATGTTCTGCAAACTTTTAGAGTGCTCTGGTCTGCCGTCACCATCTGAAGACATGATATTAACCACTACAGGTGGTATTGTGATTCAGTGTGATTTCTTAGCCAAGTGAATAGGTCTTCTTTTGTTCTGAATGGAAATAACACAAGTGGCAAAATGTATTAACGGTTAATGTACTACTGAGATAATTATTAGGTATGAACAATATGATGGCGAAGGACAATATAACGCTTTTAAACATGTTGGTCTTCTGTATAAACAGTTAAGTACTATACTAAACAGTATTGCTCAGGAAAAACAATACCGATATACAAATACAAATATTACAAATACAATTATTAACTAAACAAAATTGGATCACTTTTTGGACATGGTTGTGTCCTATAATGTCTTGTTTTAATATATAAACTTGTAGTTTTGTACGCAGGAAGCCCTCACTGTGAAATGAGTGTATAGTTGCTAATAATATTACACATTTAATGCACCAGAATACAGGAAATGTGGACTGGTAAGGACAACAGATATAGGGCACCACCAAGCACCCAAATATCTAGTAGTGGCCCTGTTAAACAGGCTTCTGTGTAGGAGGAATCTTATTCAGTATTATATATCACAGCATCAAAAAAGTATTGCTCAGGTAGCGGTATCATAAACACAATCACAGTTGTGATTGACTGGCAACAAGCACCACTAAGAAAGAAATGAAAGCTTTATACAATTTTGGTTATTTGCTGGTTATCGCTTCAATTTAAGCCCTCTTAACATTTCACAACATCGAGGGATTCTTAGTCATAACTCTGGTGTTCCATTCCAAAACTGATATTGAATAAAGAGGTCATAGCAAGGTTAGGACAGGGAGCCCACTTGTATTGACATCTTGATAAATGCTTAATTTTGATTTCCTTTTAACAGAACGGAGAGTCAAACTGCATGCATGCATTTGTTTAATATGCACGTCAATGTGCCTCTCAATCATTAGCTTTGCACGTAATCTGTTTTCTGTCAACCCACTGTACGCCCAGATAATCTAATTAAGCACAAGCGCCGTGGAATATTAGATGATAAAAATAGTCTTCCAGCACAAACAACCATTGTATTAATAAGACTGTATTCAAAAGACCAATATAAGGCTAACATATGTGTAGGTTTATATGCTAATTACACAATATTGAGCGTTATCTATGCCCTATATTTTGTCATTTCAAACTTCCCTTCTGCCTAATGTGTTAGACTCAACAAGGTGATGTAGAAATGTTAGACTACTGACAGCATATAAAAATATTGCTACAGATTTTTTGGCAGCACTCCCATGATGCAATTCCCCCACATATCACAAGGTGCTCCACTGTGGTTTGAATTTGGCATGTTGTTTCAAAATGACTTTAACACACCATAAATAAAATCGGCTTCAATTTCCATGTTGTTGTTGACGCAAAACAAATTCTAAAGCTAGCACACAATGTAAGGTTTCAACATGAGAAAATGTATCCAACTTTACTGTGTCACAGCAGTTGAGAAGTACTATTCTAGTGGATATGCAGTTGTTGAACATCAGTGGTGGAACGTAAAAAAGTAAAAGTAGTACTTTAAGTACTAAGTAGTAGTAGTAAGTACTGGGTTAGTTGGGAACTTTTGACCATTCAAAATGTTGTCTACTGCTTTGGGTACCTTAATACTTTTACTTAAGTAGATTTTTTCATGTGATTATTTTTACTTCAATACTTTTTTGTTCCAGTATCTGTACTTTTACTTAAGTAACAAAACTGAGTACTTCCACCACTGTTGAAAGTCATACAGAACTATAGTATAGTATACTATATAATACTGATTATTTTACTATGTGTTACGTAGTTAGTTACTGAAATATACACTTCCTACTAAAGCAAGAATATGTTTGGAGGATTCTAGGTTTGCCATGATGAATAAATTGCATGGTTGAACATAGTTCAACAAGCCTCAAAAAAGCTTGAGAAGAAAATCTGTGGGCTTCAGAGATGTAAAATTTGAACTGTTTACAATGCAATAGATAAGATTCTGAATGGTCAAAAGTCCAGGGGAAAAAAATCATGTGAATGAGCCCCATTAATAAGTTTCTTGCTCAAGGACACTAATACACAAAGGTTTGAGTGAGCATCAGACTATCAACCACAAATGAATTGCAAATGTATTAACAATAGGTTATAACAAATTATATTTTATACAATTTGTTATAACCTATTATAAGTCTTCCAAAGTGCTCAAAGAGGTTGGAGGGCAAGAGATAAAACTTTAGTCCTTAACTAGCATTAAAGTGCTAAATTAAAAAACTAGACCAGTGGTTCTAAAACTTTTTACTTGAAGTAGCATCCAAGAAAAGATTTGGCCCTCTGAGGTAGGACCAAGTCCTTGTTTTGCAAGTCTCAAACTCGTCTGAAGTCCGAGTCAAGCCCCAAGTCAAAGACAGACAAGTCAATGTCAAGTCCAAGTCTTATGCATTGACTTTCAAGTCATTTCAAGCAGGGGCGAGGAATAGTGTGATAAAAATCCAATTTTGATCTCACCCCTACTGACAAAATGTTTTTTTGGTCATATCGTCATATTATGATCCAGTATTTCACCATTTAATGTAACACTCTGCTCAAACACAGACACTACACACTTTTTCCACCCACTTTTGGGTAGGCTTTGTTAACCACAGTGAATAGGGAGTTTTCCGAAGAAGAAGACTTAATTTACTATTATTGAATTGTGATAAAATTGGGATATTTATTTTTTGCCATACCGTCCACCCTTTCAAATCTTTACACCACATTACCAAAGACAGCTTACTTTGACAAACTACTACAAGCTATGTGGGGAGAGAATCATGCTCTGAGTTACTGGTAGGCCTGTCACAATAATACAATTTTGAAGTGCAATATATTGCTGAAGTCAATATAAACGATAATATTGAAACTAAACCATAAAGCAGAATTATCTCCAAAACTTAAGTAGTTAGTCTGTGTCTATAATGAGTCATAGATGTTCATAATTCAACCTTCAACAGCTACAGAAAATGTACCAAATATTCCCCACTAGTACAAAGAAAAGTACTCATGATAAATATCTACCCCCAAAAATGATTGTTCCATCTGTCATATATTGAACGATGATTCGATATAGTAATTACCGTGACAGGCCTAGTCACTGGCCGTCAAGTCCAAGTGGAGTTCCAGGTCTTCGTCTCTTTTATTAAGCCAAGCCTCCAGTTATCAAAATAGTAACAAATCTTCAAGTATATCAGAGCATTATTCCAGCGCTTTGCAGCCAATACAGAAATAACAAATCCGAAATCCACACACACAATCCACTGTGCTCCTGTGTTGCGCTCTACAAATCTGAGAGCAGTGAATACCAAAGCACCTGCCGCACCTGAGAGAACTCGAGTGAGAGCTGACAGGAGCACGGCTGATGACTGACAGTTCTTCAGAGGCAGCGCTAGTGTGAAAGCCCACCCTGCAAGAACCAAACCGTAGACTGCCCCGTGTGCCAATGTGCATGTCTCCGTGTGTCGAGACCTGTCAAATTCCCATATTATATTCACATTCTGAGCACAGACTTCCAGCTCGGATATCTCCTCTCCAAGTGTGAATCAGCAGCAATATGCACCGCTGCTTCTGTTATGCTGGTTCCAAGTGAGATCTGAGATGGTTGTAGATGACCGTGTTAATGATCTGATGGAAATGGTAGACATGTCTGCAGTAATGAAGCCCCCAGTGTGGTGACTGGTGAAGCAGGAAAGAGGAGATAGTAATACAAACATTTAGTTTAAGGCCCTTTTTTCCATGTATTTGTCTTGCTCTAATACAGATATGCATCAAATTATAAAGCATTTTATTTTCCAATAATTACTAAGTGCGCATTAGCATACTAGTTGTTAACTAAAAGCTGTTTAACTCCCTTTCATTTGGGTTATAACCAGTGGTGGAACGTAATGAAGTAAAAGTAGAAAAGTACTGTACTTAAGCATAAATTTTAGGCATCCATACTTTACTTAAGTACATTTTTAAGTGGATACTTTTTAGTTTTGGTTCACTACATTTAGGCCTGGCATGATAACAAATTTTGAAGCACGATCTATTGCTATAGAGCTATACTGCGATAAACGATAATATTGAAACTACTTTATCCCACTGATATAATAACAATAAAGCAAGATAAACTCAGTAAACACATTTTTAAATAGACAGTCTCATTAAGAGGCCTGAGCTGCAACAAATAAGAATGCACCACTAATTAGTCACAGAACTCACTTATTTAACCTTTCACAGCTCAAATGTTATTCTATTAAAACAAAAATACCTCAAATCTCCCCACTTTTACAAAGAAGCTGTACACACAATAAATTGTGAGCCTCAAAATATATTGTTCCAGCTTTCATATACTGAACGATAACTCGATATAGTAATTATCGTGACAGGCCTAACTACATTTGAGAGAAGGTCTCTGTACTTTCTACTCCACATTGTAGAACAGGACTGAAACATAAAAATATTTTTTACTATTGTCTGAGACCTGCTGAAAAGGTTGAGGGGTTTTTTTTTAACACATTTGTAGTTGTAGCAGTTGTAACAAAAATATCCAAATAAAAAAGCTAGGAAAAAAATATTAGCTATCAAAATTCAGCACAAACCTTTACCAAATCACTACATTTGAAGATTTATTACGTCTGAAAATCTGCGCAAAATACTTATACTCTTGACTCTTTAAGTACATTTTTAAACAGATACTTTAATACTTTTACTTAAGTAGATTTTCTTCATGTGATACTTTTACTTTTACTTGAGTATTTCTTTCATCTGGTATCTGTACATTTACTTAGTAACAAAATTGAGTACTTCATCCACCACTGGTTATAACCAGACTGTCTAAAAATGTCAAATGTATAGTTTGGTAGTGATTGGTCTTTGTAACATTTATTTCACTGGGTGTTTATATTGCTCAAAAATGCATGGACCAACATGCATTCTTACTGTATGCAGGCTTGGCTCTCCACAGATCTGACCTGTAACTTGGCCTGGTGGCTTGTCTCCATGCAGGTAGTAAAGTTTAAAGCCATACTGTCAAAGCAAAACAATAACATCTCCATGGCGTCAAGCTGATGGCTGACCCTACACCAGAAAAGTTACATAGTGCAGCTTTACGTAAAAGTCAACCAACTTATTACTTTTGTGGGTTTATTACTTTGAGTTTTATTATGTTTGTGGGGGTTACACACTCACTTGTCCATCGAGGAAATTGCTTGAAGCTGCATTCAAGTCACAGTCTGCCACTTTCTAATGCACACTTGAAAACTCAGAAATCCCATAAACTTTAAAGCGTTCTCTGCCTGACCCAAAAGTCTGTTTATACCTTCTGTTGTGTAACTTGGTGACTGGTTGAAGCATCAGTAATTGCCTGACACTCAGACGAGCCAGTGAAAGAGAGCTGGGAGATCTCACGTTTGAATGCTACAGTCATTCCGTGGTATTGACCTGATATTTTGGTATCGATCCGCCCGTCACTAGCATTCAGGCTGGCTGGGCTAGACTGCTGGACTCGGAGGCACTGTCTCTGTACTTATCTATAGATGGTTGATTTCTCTTGCCCCAATGTTAAAAAATCCAGGTGTGGGTTGTGTTCACATCAGGGGTGGCGCCAGATATTTTTGGCTGGAGGAGTTATGGGGGTGCCAAATTCTTCAGTGTGGGTGCTCACTTAACATGTTAATTTAGAGAGCGCACCCCCTCCCTCTATCACGTTTGCTTCGCTGTTTTAAACAAGCTTAAATGTAGTTAGCCCCTCCAGTGATTTATAAAACCTAATATGGAATTCTTTTTTTTTTAATTGTAGTCTCATTTTGCACACTGTGGTTGCCATTTGAACATTTTTAGTCGAGATTGGATGTGCTAAGAAAGTGGGGCAAAAATCTTTGGGGGAGCTATGGGGGCGCATTGACCATTCTAGGGGGGGCAAGGACCCCTTCCGTGATGGTAATTCTAACACCATGCATGCTAACCGCACACTTCCAGATTATAGGAAACGCTTTATAATTAGCTGCAGATAACACACGGCAGATTTAATTTGCCGAGGAGCAGCTTATAAACTACATCTGTGCTGGGGCAAGACAAATTTTGCTCAAATACATGGTTTATGGTTATCATCTGTTATTATAGGGCCAATCCACATGAAACAAGAAGTGACAAGTTCAACTCCTTCTCTGTCATCACAAATTAACTAAGGTAATTTATTGTTTTAAAAAGTGGAATTATTCAAATATACAAGCAAAATTGCTACCACCTGAAAAATCTGAAAATCTGTTGATCCAATTCCTCAAAATAATTATAAGGTTCATCATATGTAGTCTCATTGGTTATTTCCTTCCTTTTGAAAGTATTAAATTAACTTCTAGAATACGCAAAACCTATTGAAAAAATTGGGAAAAAAATTTCCCACAGAAACCAGTGACCACAAGTTGCACGGTTTACCTTTTAAATAAACAGAATGTAATGCGAGCCAGCTTGAAGGATAAATCCCTTAAATGAAGCTTGAACATAAGGCCAACAATATTATGGTACTTTGTTTTTACGCTATGTTATGGTGACATAAATCAAGGGAGTTAATTTTACGGCTGTCCCCTACCTCCAGGACAGATGCCTCTTGTTCCATTTGTTGGGAGGGAGCACACTTCGTCTCCTGCGGCCCACCGTCCCCTCTGCCTCGGACACATCTGGCAGCGAACATCTGGGGGTTTTCATTAGGCCCAGAGTGGCTTGGTCTGGAGAGGGGATGCAAGGGGAATGGGAATTAGACAAATATATCAAATCGATTGCTTTTAAAGAAGGGATATTTTACTTCTATGGGGCATTAACTGCTAACACCTAACATATTTAGATCACCATGTTACGTTGTAGTAACATGTCTTATAAGTTTCAGTTTCATTTTTGACACTCTGTCTCACCTCCCTTTCCTCTCTGCGCTAAGTCCCTCCCCCTTAGGTGCGCTATCACAACAAAATGAGTCCGCATTCGGTTAATGAAACTAATGAAAAGTTGTTGTGTACAGTTTTGTATCATACGTTTGTATATTTTTTGAGAACTGTCATCTGGGAACATGGATGACTTAGGCTTATGGACTGAGCACTGGACAGAATCTCGCAGCTAACCGTAATAGGGACTGGGAGAGATCGCTAAATTACTGAAACCTGCATGGATGCCATATAAAACCTCTTCAGGCATGTTTGTGATGAGGGAACAACATTTTAACATGGTAGAAACCTCAGAAAATCAATTTTGCATAATAATCTTTAAAGGTTAACTATGTAACTTTTCTAGTGGTGATTTTCCCTGTGGAGATTATATTGTTTTGCCTGGAATGCCTCAGCTGTTTTTATTTGTCATGCACTCTTACTGTGAGCCGGGGTCGCCTCTCTACTGAACTGACCCGTACAGTCACCTGCTTGTCTCCATCGACATAGATTTGCTTAATGCCATACTGTGACATTCCAGGCAAAAAATAACATCTCCATGAAGACAAGAAGGTGGCAGACCCTCCACCAGTAAAGTTCCATAATATACCTTTAAAGGTCCTATATTACACAAAATTGACTCTTATGAGCTTTAAGTCATGTAATAATATTGTTACCTCCTCAAAAACATACCTGGAGTTGTGTTTTGTTTCATTCACACGTTTGAGTAACACTTTATTATTAATCTGTCTACATCTCCAAAGCTCAACATGCTCTGTTCCATCTTGTGATGTCATGAATGTATTTTTCAAGTTAACAGCTCCTTTTGCCTTTTGTTCAGAGAGAGATTGACATTTCCAGAGCTGAAATCATCCAAATGATTCTAGTGAAGGTGTGTGGAGTTTAAAACACAGTGGAGCACTTCATGTATAACCACATGACATCACAAGGTGGAACAGAGCGTTTTCTGTTTAAGAGAAGAACTCAGCCTAAATATGCAGGGTCTGTGTGTTAAACATGTGTCAATGGAACTAAACACAACTCGGTCTGTGTGTAAACATGTGTCAATGGAACTAAACACAACTCCACGTCTGTTTGTGATGAGGAAACTACATTATAACATCAAATCAGAAAACTGTGTAATATGGGCCCTTTGAGCGATACAATTTGTAAATGCACACCAGGAAAACTGAATTTGTGGAAAAACATGGAGTACTCCTTTGTGCACTGCTGCAAGTATCCAGTTCACTCTGATCACACTAGGAGAGGGATTCAACTGCACAGGCTAAGAAACAGCTAAGCAAATATTAGACGTTTAGATGTATCCTCATTCATTTTAGATCAGGGCTGATACAAATTATGGCCAATCCACCACGGACTAGCCTGTGTTGTTTCATTGTTTTGGCCCACTACATTAAAATTACTGTAGCTTTGATATGTTTGCTTGCGCTGTAAAGAGAAAATGACTTGTGAGTGAGGCATTTCCTAACATTACTTAAAGCAGACCTATTCTGCAAAATCGACTTTTTAGAGCTTTTAACCATGTTATAGTTGTTTCCCCTCACCATTTACACTCTCAAAGTTGTATTTGGGGTGATTCGTGCATATTTTAGCAAACTTTACTTGTTTACTTTCAAGACGCCATATTGCAGATCAACTCTCATTTCCACCATCACCATGAGCCCACCATCGCATAGTCATTTCAATACAAATGCAAAAAAATCAGCTGCTTGCTAGATATCCATCACACGTTTATGGTGACATCGGCTCCCGTTGGGCTCCGTAGTTTTCTAAAAGTCAGCGGACTTGTTTTTTTATTAAGTCGTTTTAGATGAATATTGAGTTTTAAAATGTCCAAATGATAACACAATGATCCACGGGTGACACAGATTAAAACTATGTAGCAGACACAAGTACAATACGTCTTCTTTAAACTCAAATGCTCAGATTAAAGGAATTCAAACATAGCTACTGAAAATGCATTCCTGATACAGTACATGGTTAGAAGCTTTTGGGAAACAATTTGGCTCAACTAACTTGTGCCGGTCTCTAATCTAAGAGATTTGCAAAGATTTTAAGGCTATTGAAACCATGCTGCAATGTCAGAGCGATTGGACATATGGTACATTCTTTTTCTTGTGTCTTGAAATGAAAAATTGAAGCTCGTTTCTTTGGGTCATAAATTCTAGATTGGATCAGGCGCACTGGGTCAGAAGAAAGACTGGCCCATATATTTTTAACCAATTTATTGTTTTTTCCACTGACAGAACAGATTACAATCATATTTGAAAACTTTCAGAACTTTGTCTTGTAATTGTTCAATTTATATCAACCCATTGTCCGAGGTGGATAGCACTGAGGTACATTTACTCAGTTACATTTACTTTTTAAAGAAATTGTACTTCTCTAAGAAGTTTTCAGACTGCTTTATTTTGCTCTTACTTATTATTACTTAGTAATAATTTGTTTAAAGTAACTTTAGTAAATTTGTGGTTACTCTTCCCACTGTGAGTAAGTCTGCCAGTGACAAAAGCTTTATGTTGAAAAAAATTATTATAACAGTTACGTTTCTTGCATCACTTCTTCAGGAATGGTTTAGTTTTTCAAATTTTTGTGGCCTATAATTTGAAAATACCAGATTTTGTGCATTATTTTTTGTCATTTTATTTCTATCAAATTACATCAACTTTAAAATATAAATTATAATACGCCCTTATGCTTACTTTTGGAGTAATTGAGTAATATTACTTTGACGTAACGTTACTCTTACTTGAGTACCATTTTGGGCTACTCTATCCACCTCTGCACATTGTTTGAGGGGGCCATGGGGGGTTTAACAATATTAGTAATGGCATGTATCCTGCACATACCTAACACTCCGGTCTCTTTGAGTCCGCCAAACTTCTGCATGGCTTTGATGGCCTTGGTGAGCGCCTCCTTGGTCTGGAGCTGTCCAGTCACAGGGTCAGGGGGCGGGAGGTAACCAAACTTACTCAGCCAGTCCTGGAGCAGAAAGAGGAGAGGTACAAGGAAGCGGTAAGGAAAAGTATTCCAATGACTCCAACTATTCTAAAGTCGCTAAGAGGGGCAGACACCTGTTCATGTTGACACACTGGGAACTATGGTATGTATAGCTGCTTGTTACATGAAGGAATGCATTAAACTGAGACAGTTAAATCCACAGTTGCTCACATCCAAGACTACTGTTTATCTATTTATGTTTACAATCTTTGGGTTATTTTTAGACAATGGCATACACCCCCATACATTCAATGTAATGGTTGGACCAACAGTGATCAATTAATTTTGTACAGGCTTTATAAAATACTTTCTCTGAAAAAATTAACACTCATTGCCACAACCTGTTCAAAATCGAAATCTACAGTAGTACTAGCGTCATAGTACTAAAATGTCAAACTTGATTTTGATACTAAAGAAAACTCCAAGTTCTCAAACCCAATTTCAATACCACAATATTTTTTAAACTGTGGAATGTAATTTTGAATATAAAGTTATTATAGTTCTTAAATCTCATGGATCAAGCCCAAAACTATTAAACAAAGATTCAGTTTTGTTTTGAGAGTAGTTTTAGTTTTGATAGTATCTGGATATAAATTTAGTTTGGCAACCCAAATCTACAGAATCTACAGAAAGTATGTAATTTTTACATTGTATTTGCAGTGGAGTAAGCAGTTATGTTGTCATGGCCTTGAGTGAAGATGTTTTAGATAATGCTGCTTGTAATGTCTCTTGTGCTTAGATCTACCTCCGCCTCTGTAAGCCCTCCTCCTGTCATACACTTGGTGCCAACGCGCTCTGGCAGCTTTGAAATGGACCTGTGATCAGGGCTCATCTGAGGTGAGTGGCATGGATCGATAGCATGGCAGTCGTTCAGCAGCTACAAATCTGACCAAATCCCCTCACCTTAGACTTAGCTTAACGGCATTTGCCTCCTGATCCCGGGATTTGACTACTCCCACCGTCTCGGGAAGTGTCTGAAACAAGATGAGCCTGAACTGATAACGCTTTAGTGGGAAGCATGACAGAGAGATATATGAAAGAAGATTTGTTTGTACAGGTCAAATTGAGGGCAGTATGTTTTTGGAAAAAAAATAAATTACAGCTTTTCTGTCAAGTATTGCAATATATGTTTAAAAAGTAGAATTCTGTTCAGAGTTCACATTGTAAATAACTACAGGAGCATTAACATTTTAGAGAAGACTAAATACTGATAAAATAAAAATAACTTCAGAACATGTTTGCAGAGGTCTAAACTTTAGGTACAGTAATATTGTTCTATAAAAAGAATATTAAACACTGAACATTTGTTTTTTGTTTTTTGTTTTTTTTTTCGTGGCGGTGCAAATTGTTTATAATCCAGAGTATTTTTGGGCTATGTGTTGCAGATTTGTATAATTTTCCACAAATTATGTCATGTACATTTTTTTACCACAAATCTTTACTATTTTTCGCAAGTGCTTAAATAAACCTTTGTGTGTACTCTTTAGGCAGCAGGTTGACCAAAACAAAATATACGATACTCTAAAAAGTGCAAATATCAGCCCGACATATCGCTCTATCTCTACACTTAAGTATATTATTATCTAAAATAACCTATCAATGTCTAAATTATTCAACCATCAACTGTTCAAACATTAAGGCACTACAAAAAAAAAAAAACAACAACAGTGCAACAAAAAGGTACACACGATAATTTACAACTTATTCTGTGCCAAATGCACAGAATAAGTTGTAAATGTTTTACTTATTGACTATAGATTTATGATTCTATTATACTCAAAAAGAATACATTTTAATAAAAATAACTTATAATCTCCAGAACAGAATGGTGGCAAAAAAGACAAAATGCATGTATTTGATGTCAACTCAAAATCCTTCTGGTTACCAATGATTTCCATGTTAATTACAAGTTCCATTTATCCAGGCTTGGGATTGATAAACCTATTAAATTCACATTTTGTTATTTATCAGTTGCACAGCCACAGACATTTATTACTCAGAATGACTGAGATCCAGCTTCAAGAAATATGCTGGATGTGTATTTGACATTACAACTGCTCAACTGGAATCCCCCGGAGACTGGTCCAGCTGTGTTAAAAGAGGCCTCCCAGGACCAGCTGAAGAAACCGGAGTCATGCAAGACTCTTCACATGAACAGAAATATAGTCTGGCTTATGGGTACTTCTGTCTCATAACCTTAAAGGGGCTGTACCTGATTTTTGTCCTAGTTCGTTTGTGACAGATGAGGCTAGTTAAAGCTGGGGTACTTGATTTTCACCATGGAAAGAGGAAGTAGGTTTTTATGTAGGTATAGGTCTAACTCGAGCTCCCACAAACCCTTTAGCACATCATCCACATAACATCCGTATTCATTTTTGGGGGCAGCTTTTGTCAGACAGCGAAGTGAAACTGGGGTGCCGTCCAAGTGCAGCCAATCAGAGCACTGTTTTTGGCACTTACATCCGTGTGGACTGGAAATAAAAAAATGCTACTTTATTATTAGCTGCAGACAATCGCAGACCAAACTCTATCCCAGTACTCTCACTTTTCTTACACTTTCCTAAAGTCTGGATTCTTCACAGGGATGAGTCTATGAGCACATTTTACATGCAGCTTTCCAGAGCAGAGTTTTAGCAACATGGCTAATCAAGAGCTGCTTTCATAATATACTGGAAGGGAACAAACAAATGTTATACTATGAGGATATATGAAAAAAAGAAGAAAACCAAGTACTGTCTCATGGAATCAGGTACAAATGAAAAGCTTTCAAATTTAATGTTGCATGATGTTGCCTGAATGAATTTATATTTGAGATGCACAGAATCCAAATCAGTGGTCTCCAACCTGTAGTTCAGGAGCCATCAGTAGCTCTCCACCTCCTTCTAAGTAGATCACCAAGGGATTTCTGAATTATACGTATTGTTCTGAATAACTAAAATGTAATTAATTACTATTGTAAATGTACCATTTTGATGTCTAAGTTTGTGAATGAATAAATGGATAATGGTTTATGTCACAGGTGTCCAAACTATGGCCCAAGGGCCAAATGCAGCCCTCAGACCAATTTATGTTCGCCCTGCTGAATTGGCTCGAATGATCATAAGCAGACCTTTTTGCTGAAATTTATGCAAATGTAAGTCATTCTGCCACTATAAACCCAATGACATTGTATTGTGACACAGACCTAAAATGTCCCATACCTTTTTAAAGGTATCTGAACGACTCACAGTATTGACTAACTGCCTGTGGGCCTCCACTTCGAATACATTTAGATATGTGTCCCTCGGTGAAAACAGTTTAGACACCCCTGGTTTATGTTTTATAGGCATCTAACTGAACCCCATCTAAGGCTTGCCGTGGGTCTTATATTTACTGTCTCTTGTGTCCGCTAAAATTAGTAGCTCTCTGCCATTTCTGCTTTGTAAAGGTAGCTCACCGGAAGAAAATGGTTGGAGACCCCTGATCTAAATTGTGCATCTTCAATGTCTTACAAAAACTGCATTTTCACAATTGTATATTTCTGTTAGCTCAAATCAATTACGTCAATTTGATTAAAGGCACTGTGTCTGGTTTTTACTGTGTTAAAAATATGAAAAACAGAACTAGTTTGTTTGCAGTTTGAGGTAGTGCAAATGTAATCCCCACTTTCCTTTTCCATTCCAATCATTTTAATTATTCACCGCTTATACATGTCTTTTTTCAGAGTTTTGCCATCACGGTAATGCTAACAAGTAGTACGCTAATATCGCACTTTCTGGTTCGCTGAGGATAAAAACGCTTTCTAATTAGATGCTGACAGAACCCCAGTCTCATTTTGACTTTAAGAGCTGCTTTTACAATATATCTGTACTAGGGAAAACACATTTAACTATATTACTTTGAAAAAAAAAAAAATCAGGTACTGCCCCTACAGCTGTTCCCTGACAACAATTTTTTACTCTTAAGTCAACATGCAGCTTTTTCCATTTCCTCTTCTTCTTGGTTTGACCCAGAATCAAATTTGCTCTCCATGGATATGCTGTGAACCAGTCTTCAAAATCACATTTCCAAAATGAGGACACCGAATTATTTTCTTTCTGTTAGCTCTGTGTTCTTGTGATGGATTACAGCCGTACCATCTCCTTCTCTGCTTCCCCACACAATTCATAAACCCGCTACATCCAACTTTGTCAAACCCACAACTAATTTCAACTCTGACATTGTTGTTTGAAGAAAAAACACCATTGTAACTGCTCCCAACAAGCACAATACACTGCAAGAACTCACATGGGAACACGCATTACAGTTAACTGAATCAGACGGAGGGTAAACAATTACTTCTGCAACTAAACAATATGGCGGGGATAGCAAGGAGAATTATGGGAGCTATAAGGATAAAGGAAGGGGGAAGTGGGAGCCTATGTGTATAATTTACATCTTGGATTTAATAAAGCATAAAGTAATGCTGCTTCTCTCCTGGGGCCCCTATGCCTGAAATATGAGATGAGGGAGAATGAAGGAGTGAACAGAAAGGCCAGAGGAATTTGGCGAGAGGTACTGTATCAAACCTCTGATTATCTATAAAACTTAATGAAAAATAAAGGTCGTGATTGCGAAACAAATGTATAGACTCGCGTGAGTGCACAAGGATAAGAAAGTTAGTGGTGTAGTTTGTCTTTGCAATTACAGTACGCTAATGTTGTTTTCAAGTCAACAAGGAGACCAAGACATTAGACAGTTTGGATAAGAAAGGATTTATAGGAAGATATGCAGTGATGATGAGTTGAGACAGAGTGCTGCTGGATAAACTATTACAAAGCAAATCCAGTGACAACAATAAGAATGTTGCATTAAAGGTACAGTATGTTACGTCACCTGCATGATTCCATGGAAATAGAAAGGTAAAACCATACTTTGGAACATTCTCCATCGAGATAGATACTTTTTATGCCTTTTTGTGATTATAGTCAAAGGAACAACATTTCCATGAAAACAGGCCAATTAAGAGTCAGGTTGTGATATACAAGTCCACTCACAGTAAGGACGCACGCTCTTCAGTGCAATTCAAAATAATCAAATTAAATTAGTTATATACCCTGGCTTTAAAGAACTTTTTTTGTTTTGTTTTTTTTTAATTAATTATCGACTTTGATGGGACGGTCTAGTTGAAATAAGACATACTATGCTTTTTTGGAAAGTGTTTAATATTAAACTATAACAAGAGACCCTGCTTCTTCATAGTGGTATTTCACCATAGCAAATAGAGAATTTCAATTTACGTTTTTTATTGTTGAAATATGGCTATGCTACATATCTGAACGCTAAATTGCGAATGCACTCGAGCCTCCAAGGTAAGACTACACAGGATTCCTCAAACATGCATGAATCACTCAAATCACAGCTCTTGAGTTTATGAGGGAAAACTGGTGATGCACGATGATGGAATTTTCAACCAATACCAACAACAATTATTTGAGGGTGTGTGTCATCCATAACTATTAAATTAAATGGATAATACACTATAAATGAATCTGATTTTTGAAATGTAAAAGTTTTGTTTTATTTTTTTGTTTTAGTTTATAGGTATAAATGTGACAAAGCACACCATATAATACATAAAAGCCTTAAGAATATGACCTTTACAAATATGAAGTAACAGTATTGGGTTGTAGTCTGCTCTTAAGCTCAATATAAATTAATTACAGACTTCATATGTCCTGTCCTAAAGTCAGTGGAGAGAGGCAGACACAGACAGTGCTGTACAAAGTCTGTCTGTATTTAGCTGTTTAGTGAAACGTGTCTGCATGACACACGTTTCCTCGTCTGCACTCAGAGCACATGGTCACATGGTCACATGGTCACATGGTCACATGGTCACAGCAGCAGCTAAAAGGGACAAACTCCTCTCGCTGCAACACCTGTCCTGTGGTTTAACTGAGAACTAAAACACAACTAAATTCTCGCCTACTCCAAGCCCGTCACCCCCGAGCGCTAATGCAAGGACTGTTGCAGTCTCGGCTGCCCATCGGTGTTGCCTCGTGTTTTCACTCAGTGTCACGGTGAAAACTTTTAGATGACTTGTTAGATTAATGTGAGAAGCCTGTATTGCCTCTCCCGTGTCATGGGGCTTGTACAGAGTGGTTTTGCTGAAATATATTTCCTCCAAACGTAAAAGAAGCCCTCCACTCTCTGCCTTTGACCCGGGCCTACTCTGCTTCTGACCCAGCTGCTCTGTGTGCGGCTGGAGCCGGGGGCAGAGCCGGGGGTCAGAGTGCGTGCTCTGAGGGATAAAACCTCGGAAGAAAAGTGGCTGAATCACTGTATTTTGGGCTTCAAATGATCTGATTAAATTATCTGTGAATTTTTTAATCACTGGAATTATCAGTGTTATATCATAATTGCCATTACGGGCCGATAATTATCGGTGACCAGCATTATCATGCATCCCTAGGGAAAACCACTGTGACAGGGTTAAAAGCTCTGACTGAACATAATGTGTCCCGTTTAATGGATATAAATTTGGTGATCTTAAAGGGCCCTTGCCTAGGACTGGGTACTGTTTCATTTTTTTCAATACCAATACTTTAACAATACCTGCTTTTCGATACCGGTTCTTTTTTCTGTGCCTGTACTTTTTCTAAGTGTAAATTAATGGCCAATATTATGTAAGAAAATATTTTTAAATTCTTGAATTACACTATAACTCAAAACAAATGCACATACAAATGAACCAGAGCGCACAGCTGATCCTCACGTGGATTCATACGCTCTTAAGTTTCACTTTTGTTTTCTTTGTTTTCTTTCTTTGTACTGTCACTAGTGAGGTCGACATAAAAGAGCATTCGCTCCGAGAGCAGTGCGCTTGGGCCAGGGTGAACCCAACAGTCACACTCTGATTCGCATTAATGTGAGTGGTGTGTGTTTGGGGTGAATGATGCACGGTGTATGTGAACAAGACCGACCCAAAAGTAAAGTAAAGAACTAAAGTGTGCACTGGGGTCAGTCCACAGAGGATGATTTTGGCGGATTTGGTTCATATTATCTGTTTGGTTTCAGCGTCATGATGGGTGAGCACCTGCTCATCACATCACTATTTATTGGCTAATTGATGCTGGCATTTAAAGGCAAGGAATTAAAAGTTGGCACAGTTGTTTTTTCGGTACCGGTACTCGCTAAAACTTTTCGGTCGGTTCCTACTTGGAACCGAGTTTCAGTGCCCAGCCCTACCTGTGCCTGGCTTTTATTTCTGCTATAGCTGAGGAAAACGCTGATATTGATATGACTGATACTGACATTGCATGACCTTATTCAAGAAGTTGCCATGGGTACCGCCATTATTATTGTGGTTCTATGATTTTGCATGGGGCTGCCAATCTCAACAGCAAATAAGTTCTATACAGACTACAAAACAATTTTCAAGCCACCCAAAGAAAGGAAGTATTACTGTTTTTTTTGGTTTTTTTGTGCACATGCACATTGAACATTTTACACAAAACCACCTACTTTATATCATATATTAGTAGTGAGACTTTTCTTTAGTTCTCCATTGAAACAAATAGAATTCCTGCAGAAGCTGGATACATTTGAGGTGGATACATTTGAAAAGTCAGTGTTCCAGACCAAGCCTAGCTCAAGATCTGGAGATGAGTCTCTGGGCGTTGCACTGCTGATGCCCACTGCTCCTGACAGGCTGCTCCAGAGGCACTATTTCACATTACTGAAGGAGGAAAAGAAGAATGGGTATAATAACAGGAATGACTTGAGAGGTGATTGGTTGAGGCAAAGATAACTGTCAGTTGTGACTGTCTGACAACAACAGACAAGTGAATGAAGGAAAATCAATTCTGTCTCCCTGGTTAAAATGCATGACTTTCTACATTATAGCAGTGGTTCAAAGCAGCAAACACCAAAATGTAAGTGTTTATGTATCCACCAACAGATGTTTGGTTTGGAAAGTTTTTAACAATCGCCAACTGTGAGAAAAACAACATGTTTATGCACATGAAGTTTGTGAAGTGATGAATTTCGGTTGCCATAGCGAACCATGCAATTTCATTAAACTAAGTGGTATTGCAGAAGCTTAGGAAGGCCTCAGGACGGATGTCAACATTTGGAGACATGTACAAAGAGGCTACTCATACTCATGTATTTTGGTAATTGCCACCGATTTGCATCATCTGCCCCCAAGACAACAAAGATATTTATAAATGAAAGTTACAATCACAAAGCATGTAAACAGATGTATCTTGTAAGACTGCATAACTGTGACAAGCACTTTGCATAATATTCCGACGACTTTACTAAACCCAAGGCCGTTCCGAGAAAAGAAAGCTATACAAGCGCTGGCATGTGGGGGACGTCAGAAGGGCAGGTTCTGTGTGAAATGAGCCCCTGACCTCATGTCCTAACCGGCCCCCTGGGGTCCTGAGCACTTAGCATGCTAGCGTCTCTGGTGACCTGCCTGATCTGGACTATGTTAGCGTTTGGTTTGTGAGTGGTGTGGACATGCTGCCTCAGAGGAATATCAAGTACAAAGTGGTGTGTGCGCAGGGCAGTGTGTGGAGTGGGCACATGAATGTCACCATTAGTGTATGTTATGACAATGTATATGCTTCATGTGTCATTGGTATTCAGTGAGCGTTACTTTGAACATGCCAGGCCATATAGTCTGAATTCAGGCTTCTTTACTATGGATAAAAAGTTCAGAAATCATTACATTTCCTGAGTTGTTGTTCCTTTGAATATAATTTTCCACAGTATAACATAACACTCATCTATCTCTGTGGAGAATGGTCTGTAGTACGGTTTTAACTTTTATTTCCATGGAATCATCCACCTAGAGAAAGTGACACAGTGCGGCTTAATTTAATTGATTGATCGCAATTGATTATTGAGATAATGATCATAATCTGGACTACACACAGACTCTAAAGCAGGCCAAGAGAACAGGATTTATGACTTAAAAATGACACAAGAAGCATTGAGATTTAGTGTTTTTGATGAAAAATATGTCAGTAAATAAATCAAGATGTCCTCGCGTGTTAAGGCTTTAGCTTCATCTGAGTCAAATTTACTAAAAAAAATCATATTAACGGCCCTTTCGCAATCTACACAACTAATCGATTCATCAAATAAATAATCACTAGACTAATCTATTAACAAAATAACCGTTAGTTGCAGCTCTGCAGGCCAGCAGATCTATACATGTAACCACCTTCAGATATAAGGTCGAAGTAAAATACATATCTAACTTTTTAATAGCACAGAGATGATTGGCTCCTTTAACATTATAAAGACTGGTCCCATAGTTCAGCTTCACAGATAAAAATCCAGCCTTCTCCTCAGTTTTTAAGTCCATAAACCGTCTCTGAACTTGTTCTGTGGTCAAATTGTGTTCACACATGGGTCTTTTAGCATAGCATCCACATGGTCTAAGGTATTTATTTGTTTATTTTCCCATTTTGCATTCCCTTCATTCCCTTTATAGTGAGCACTATAAAGTAGGGCGGAAATGATTAATCGAGTAATTTGATTACTAAAAATCTTGGATTCTTATTTTATTGCCTGAATAATTTGTTTAATTCTAATAATTAGTTAAAACCACGTGAAATTGAAGCACACGGAACCATGGCGGCGCTTGTTTCCGCACGGAGCATGTTTTCGCGCATCGCCTGTACAGCACCGACTGATCAACAGTGAAGAGAGTGCAGTGTATTTTAGATCCACAAGTGAGTTTAGCGAGCTGAATTTTGTTGATTGTGAGAGGACAGAGGAGCACGATGATAAAAACAAACCAGTTCAATAAAAGACCGTGATGAGAGGCAAAGACACAAAGGCTAAAGTGAACGTCACACGGAGCTAGCGCTGCAAAATAACTCAGCCTCAGTGCTGCAGACAGAGCTCAAAGCACAACACAACAGGATAAACACGTGGAGATGTTAACTCTTATCTTAGCTGAAGTGATGGGACATAAAACTTCTGTTACTTCTGTGAAATTAATTCATAAAAACTGTAACTGTGTTCACATTTAATGTGGCCTGTTTACAATACAGTCTGTTAACAAGTGAACTGGTAATAAATAGTTTAGGGACATTTTGATCTGGTCTATCATGGAAGTGAAATGTTTCTGTTTTGGTGACATACTGATCCACAACTAAGAATAAATGTGTTATTTCAAGCAGAAAAACGATTTATTTGTTTTAACTATGAACCATAACTTAAAAAAGACAGCAACTGATATGCTTTTAAGAATATTTTATGGAAGGTAAAAAACTAAATAGATTAGTCGATTAATCGAAGTAAATAAGCTATAGATTACTAGATTACTAAAATAATCAATAGCTGCAGCCCTACTAGAAAGTAGTTTATAAAGTTTGTTTTCTAAATGTAGGTTGTACTTTTTTAAGGTGACAAAACCATCTTCAAAAGGGAACTAAAGCCACCAGAATGCATAATATGTGTTCTTAAATTACTCTGCAGTGCTCTTCAATAGCATTTTTTTTTCTCAATTGGAAGTGAAACATTTCGATCGCATATACTTCACATTCAAATACCAGCCGGAACAATGCTTTCCGGTGCTGTCAATATCCTGGCATTCATCACTGTCTCCAATATGTGATGAATTGAGGCAGCACTTCACCAGGGAGCAATTATCTCTCACAAGAGTTGATGTTCTACCCACTCACTCACAGCATGGGGCCTTGTTGATTCAGATCATCTTCATAATTCACAGCCTACTTACAGCGCTTTTCTCCTGAATAGATGCTGGTAACAACCTTTACATAGCCCTCGTCAAATATGAAAATGTATGGAGACTGGTCTTATATGACCTGTGAAACAACATGACTCAAATCTATGAAGATGGGAAATTTGGTCAGTTTTACCAACACACAAAATACTAATTCTGTCAACTACACCAGATACATAATCCAACCTTTAACTGGAAAACTTTCTTGTTTGTTGCCTGGGATCCAGCATAGACACTTCTTCAATACTTAATGAAGATGTGAGTTTGGTCACCAGTGAATGCCCCGTTTTCAAATGGCCATAACTGAAAGATGGATTAGCCAATCAGTGACATGCTTGGTCTGTCCATACCGGAAAAAGCAAAGCACTAAACTCTGTTAATCTGAGGTTAGATGAATTTGATTTTATTTGTAAATGATAGATGACCAATGAGCATTTCACACGTGTCACTGAAAAAAACAAATCTGATTGCACGATCACATTTGGCTGGCTTGAGACACAGAGGAGGGCGTGGGGACCAGACTGATATCAATCTGTATAAAAAATACAGAAAAATATCATTCTGGATTTGCCAGGCCAAGCCTGGGCAATTTTGGTAAGTATATTGAAATGTCTGATTCTCATGGGGGCGATATTACGGATTCCAATCACGGTATGATATTTTTAGCAAACTTCCTTAAAGAACGCCACTCGCCTGCCAACCCAAAGGTCAGATGATTGATTTCTGCTTGGACCAGAGCAAGCTGTCATTGTGTCCTCAGGCAAGACACTTCACCCACCTTTCCTATGTATTAAATGCAGTGTGTGCATGAGTCATGGTGGTGGTCAGAAGGGCCGATGGCACAGATTGGCAGCCTCGCTTGTGTGTGTTTCCGATTCTTAAACATTGCAAAGGATAATAGTCTCTACAGTTCTCTGCTTCAGAATGCATTTAGGAAAAGGAGTATACAGTTTGATGTATAGTAACAGTACATATTGTGACACCTACAGTATTTCATCATCACAAATAAAATAACACACTTTGTTTGTCAAACTTGATCCAAGCCTGTGCATTTATCGAAAAATTGAATTATTAACCCAAAGCTAGTTAGCAACATACATTTTGCTAAATTGTGAATTAATAGATTGTCAGATTGAAATACAATATTCATTCCTTTGATTATTTCTCCCCTCAAATTACAATGAGCAAAGACAATTCATAAGTACTTTCTCTGATTAAAATGCATGAGGCAAATGTTCCACTCTGCAAAAATCAATAGATAAACAGTGGCATAGCAATTTATCTAACCATTTTTTATTCCAAGATGATATCATACTACAGAAGCATGCATTTATCTCTGAACTGAATCTCGTCTGCAAGTATGCATTGCATTCATTATAACCATTTTATTCTTATTGATAGTAAAACAATGGTTCAGTGGGAACATAAGCTCCATTGGACTTTCTCACAGTGCAGTTCCCAGCCTGCGCTCCTGTTTGGGGATGTGCAGGGATCATTTATCTGTGTAATCCTGAACCTTGGGCTCTCTAATCTTTTAATACAGAGGGAGTTTGCAGTCAGAAAGGAGATATAAATTCATAAAAAAGTGACAAATGTGGAAGGAAGCTGATGCATGTCTGAATAGTGAAAGTATAAGTGAGAGTGAAGTTAGTTGTATTAAATTACAATATACTTACAATATATAAATGCAGCTTAGTGGCCTCATATCAAGAAAGTCACAAACTTGATTCCCTATGCTGTGCAGTGATTGCATGACCATTTGGTCGCCCACTGCTCTTGACAAGATGACCTACAAGTAATCAAAAATGACCAGAGCAGAGGACAGCCTGTAAAAGTTTATTGTTATATCGATTGTTCCCTTCAGTTGTTGCCTCAGTCATGTTTCTCTATTTAACCTTCTCCTCTGCATTCTCTTTTTTCACACCCTCTAAATTCCTGTCCTTCTTCACCACAGCCACAATTCTCCTTTTGGTCCTCCGCCATGATGACCACAAGGATAAGTTTATAGATACAAGAGGTATTACAGATACAAGAGATGGGGTGAGGAGCTCAATCACATGGGAGAAGCTCAGAGTAGAGCTGCTGCTGCTCCACATCGAGAGGAGCCCGCAAATGTGGCTCAAGCATCTGTTTTGGATGCCTCCTGGAATCTCCCTGGGGAGGTGTTCCGGGCATGTCCCAGTGGGAGGAGTCCACAGGAAGACCCGGGACACGCTGGAGGGACTGTGTCTCTCGGCTGGCCTGGGAATGCCTTGAGATGACTCCAAAAGAGCTGTGCATGTAAAGGAGTGTGGGCATACCTGCTAAGACTGCTGCCTCTGTGACACAACCCTGGATAAATGGAAGCAAATGGATATAGCCTGTGTCCAACCTGACAGCTCTTTAACATAAGCAAATCCAAATGAACCAACACAACTTGTATGCAGTGTCATAACCATCCAAGGCCACCAGAGGTATGCTTACTTCAGCACAAAGAAAACAAAAACCACGCCTTTTTAAGTCACTTAGAAAAACAAAACAAATGGTAGCCCTTAAAAATGAATGCTGCAGAGATTGAACTCTCCCCATGACCTACGATAAAGCTACAAGAAAAGAGAGAAAGATGTTCAAGATCTACAATAACACCACCAATTATTTTTTCAGTGATCTCTCTGTACTAACTTAATATTTTAATTGGGCTTGAAATTTGTTAATTAAGTCGTTGTCTTACAGTAAAAAAAAAATATTTCATTCTGCCCACTTCAGCTGAGCGTTCCCAAGTAGTGGTTTGTTGAAAGAGTCTGTTTTCACTGGCCTATCCAGGATCCAGTGGTCCATACATAACACGTCTCAGACTCTCCGGACTTAACCTTCACAAATGGCACCAAGTTTCACCCTGCTGACCACGGGAGCCCGGTTACACGTAATGTACTTCGTATCTCTACTCTCCCATAAAAACTCAACTATAAGAACCATTCCATTTTAAGCTTGTTTTTTTACTCGATTTTTCAGATGGCGGTCCGTATACTGGGGCTGGCTATGTACGTTCCATGCTCATCTCTATACAACACATTCTTTTATACAATTTACTTTTTGTGTGATTGATGATGAACAGAGAAGCCATCAGCACAGAACTGCTGCCACATCTCTGTCAGCATGGCTCAAGACAGAATACAAAAAAGTGCATAATGCAATTCAATCTGACTGACGAATGAAACGTCAACTGATTCAGAATCTTGAGGCGCTTGCAAGGTTTTGGCTCTTGTAAGCATTGTAGTTGCTGGGTAACAGTTATGGAATTACCTCTACGTATGTCATATCCACTACCCATGTCCAACCAGGAAGTTAACTTAAAAAAATAGAAAAACTAGACAAGATGTTACGTTCTCAGAAAATGCTGCTATTGTTTCAAAATATAATGCTCAACATCAACGATTACAGTCTTGTTGTGTTCAGCACCAAAACAGGGGTTCTGTGGACAGCTGAATGCTATTTTTGGCTGTTAAAAGGTAAATGGATTTGATGTAGGAGAGGAAAAAGCTCTCTGTGATTTAGACAATGATTAATGTGAGCTTGGGCATCAGTTACCAGAGCTGGAAACCACGACAGAACGAGCAGGACCAATGTGTGCGGGGGACACCACAAGCAGAGTCAAACTGGACAAAAACACTCTATTCACTTGATATGAGGAACAAGGGGATAGATTTTCTTTTCAGCAGG
>KN484697.1:40000-51487 GCA_000787095.1 Periophthalmodon schlosseri
GGAAAGAGAAGGTGATATTCAATCATTCAAAACAGTGTTTTCTAAGTAGTTTAAAAGTGAATGAAAACAAACCAACTCGGAAAAACAAATCAGAGAAAATGTGATCATGGCACAAATTTGAATTCAGTATCAAAATTCCAATCCAATGGTTTGTAACACAACAATGAAGTGGAATGAATGGGTTAGTATGATTAATAGTGATCCATAAATTATGGAAATACATGACACTAATTAATTTATATTGCAAGCCATACTGTCACAGCAAAAGTTGAAAGTCTATTTACTTTTAATTGCATATGCTTATCAGTGAATTAGAAAATGGAATATAAGGCAGTGGGGCATGCAACAAAAAGTTTTGCTGTCAAATTAGCAACGTTAATTAGTTTTCCACAAAAATAGATTCATGGAACTGAATCTATTTAATTAGACTTATCTAAGAGTAAAAATTGCAGGAGTGAAAGTGCAGAAAAACTTTGATCTCTGTGGTGATGTGATGCAACGCCTGCAGTCAATTCTCGGGGCGAAAGCAATCAGACAGAACCGGATAGTGGTTGTGTACTGGCCAAGATTAGATTAAAAATGAAATGAAACTCCCTGCCAAATACTAAGATGTGTTCCGCAAAGTTTAGATTGGAGCATCTTTCCTTAAAGGTGCATTATGTAACTTTTCTGGTAGAGGCTCAACTGCCTGCTCCATGCAAAATGTAAGCGTCACTTTTAGCTCATTTAAATGTAATTGTTATCATTAATCAATATTTAATTTGAACTGAGAGCAAGCTGAAACCATGGTAACACAGGAGTTTTGCTGTGTTCATGTCGTCCTCGAGCACTCGGGTTTCCAAGATGAGAAGTTGGAATTCCGACTTGTTTCCATTCGTACTTCTATCTCGGAAAGTCGGGCTTTTGATGTCACCAATAATAAAATCACTAAATCCGCTTATAAACAGCATTTAATAGAGCTAACTAGTAAGATTCATTGTTATTAGCCTTCTCAAAAGCGAAACGTTGTTTACTTTAGCATGTTAATGATACATCAGTTAGGCCTGTTTTTTGGCTATACGATAAGGTTTAAGCCGTAAAAGGTTGAATTAATCACTTCTATGACTCACTACAGGCCTAAATACTAAAGCAAGCCTGTCATGATAACAGATTTTAAAGTATGATTTATTGCTCAAGAAAATAGAGACGATACAGTAAACGATACCACCCCCTCCCACACACACATGGCACCGCTAGCATCGCAGTAACGTAGTACGCAGCTGCCTTTAGCATTCTTGGATATTTATACAAAGTTAGATCATCATATACTTCTCTACGTCATGTCTGTATTTAACCCTATAGAACTCCTAAAGTCTAGGTTTGCTATTACAGACACAGTGGGTGATTGAGCAGCTCCTTTCCATTAAAATGAATGCTATGCCTTCCCCACAAAGACGTTCCAACCTTATATTAGTGGATGTTCCCTTTGATGCCGACTGTATCTATGCCAACTTCATATTGTACCGCTGACGTCAGTGTCTAGTATATACCATTACCTCACAGTATGAGAGTCATCAGCAATTAATCATAAAACAATTAAGAAAGGCTGGTCTTAAAACCACAAAATAAAATGGTGCAAAATATGAGATAGCCATATTCAGCTGTTGCAATCTCTACTACAGTATATCATTTTCTTATTTGTGATTAGATGAACTGGACAGTACTGAGGTTGCCTACAGAATTCAATGGGCAAATGGTTTCCTGGCAGGCTCACACTGCCCATTATCTGCACTATTTATCCAAATGAAGTATCCATTTCCTCCTTATGAACCAGCTACAGTACATTACAATGCTCTCTCCTACTTCAAATGAAAACTATAAATTAGCTTTAACAGGTCGGGGATTGGTCTTATCAGTTTTCTCTTTATACAAGAAACCATTATGCATTTCCTTTCAAAATTACCTCTTTTAGTACAACCTGCGCTGATCGATATCTTGTAGCAGCGGTAAATAGAACAAATTGGAGATGCTAGGAAGCCGTCCGCAAATCTAAACCTGCATCTTTGGCTAAACATAGCATTATTCTGGGAAATGAGAGTCCCCAAGCAGTACGGATTATAAATGCAAGCACTTTGTAAAACAGATCTGATAAAGGATTTGTGTTGTTACTGGTGAGTTGGAATGGCTTTTTCTGTGTTTAATTAAAGGGGCATCATGTAACTTTTCAGATGGGACTCAGCCACCATGGACATACTATTGCTTTGCCAAGAATGTTTGTAACAAATAAAGTAACATGTCCAAGCTGGTGGTGACCATTCCTCAGAAAGTTACACAAAGCACCTTAGTAAATGTAAGGACCTGAAGCAAAACGGACAAAGCAAAAAACATAAATATTGAAACATAACATTAATCATTTGCAGCTGAACACAAACTGCCATCTGTGATGTTTTTGACAATGTTCAAGTACAGCCAGATTATGAGCTGGTAAACAGCTCTTAGACTTCAGTGCTGAGAATCTCCAGTGGGACTTTTGTACTTAACACAGCAACATGAAGCTGCTGCTGCTATAGCTGCACTAATATAATGAGAGCTGGAATGTAAGTTATGGAGGGAGTATTGTTGCACTATGCTCCTCTTCCCCTCTTCTGGTACTCAGGCATTATGTGACTGTATAATGTCCTGTTAAATAAATAAATGTAATCAAAAAATAAATAAATATGATGCTTTTAAGTCTTATTAACACACATAAATACAATGACAATATAGTATTTGCATGTGTCGGCATCTTTGTTGCAACAAAGGTTTTTGGGGTTTTTTTCTGATTTTAAGTACACTTTTTAGATCCAGCAAAGATCGTGGTTTTAACCCCCACCTACATTAAATAAATTGTAAATGGTTACATTTATATAGCACTTTCTACCTTCAAGGAACATTTACATTAAGGAACCAGTCACCCATTCACACACACACTCACACACCAGTGTACACAGACACTGGGGTTAGGGATCTGACCTGATCTCTACCAATGATGTTTATGTCAAGAGCGGGATTCGAACCGCCGACCTTCAGATCAGAGGACGAGCACACCGCTGAACTGGCTACAACCTAAGCCATGACTTTGTTAACTTCGACATCCATCTGTGACAGCTGTACTGGTTTTAGTGAAAAGGTGGCTGAGCTGGAAAAATAGATATTCAGTCTATTTGAAATCCAGGAGGTACGTTATTCAAATTCCAGTTAGCATTTTGTGTTTGTGTTCTTTATGTTGTTCCAAAAAAATGTTCTTCAGGTTCAGAAAGGCTCATGGGGGAAAATTATGTGTACATGGCGCAAGGAGCGTGAAGATAAGATTAGATTAGAAATTTACATAAAAAATCCATAACAGACTTTTCTACATTATGCTGTTTTCATCTGTTTACTTTGACAATTCAAAACTCTAAATTAGAAGCACATTCATCCATCTCCCCATCTCAGAACATACACAGAACTGGGAAAACCACAAAGTCATCTGTGAGACTCCAGTGCATTATTTAGGGAACAGATGGTACATATGAAGCATTCGATCACTTTGCATCCAGGAAGAAAAGACTGCAGCTTTCACTTGTTGAGAGCGTAGGATACATTCTGATCTATGGACTAATTTGGGCACATTTGGTTCATTTTGCAGGCTCACGGGAACAAAACCTGTCCTAATTTGCATCCCTGTGAGAGCGCAAAGGGATTATAATGTGACTGTAAGTGAATCTGTTAATCTCGGTTTTAGGAACAGCTGCCTGACACAACAGTCTGTTTCTGCAGGCGGTGAGGAAGAGGAGGCAGACATGGAGAGAGGAAGAGGGACAGAGAGAAAGAGTTATAAAACACCCTAAAAGCTAAGCAGGAAGTAGAACACACATTAACAAAGAGGAGACTGAGAGAGCAAGAAGAAAGTTACAAAACAAGTAAACAGCTCAGAATGAAAGCGGTGAAGTTAGGTGGCAGAGAGGAATCAATGCTGAAAGATGTGCCGAATCTAGGTCAAGTTCCTTGTTTTATGAGGAGACGGCAGTCTACAGACAAATTTGACTAAATTTAAAGCAGTTGTTTATAGCATTCAAAGATTTGAATGGTGAAATTGTTGAATGTTAATGTTTATCTGAAATAATCTGAATCCTAAATATTTTGAATTAATAGCTGAAAATGATTAACAATATAAAATTATCTTTATTAAATCACTGATAAATAATAATGCATTGGATTTTAAGACTCCCAAAGATTTTAAAGCTGTATCATTCATTCACTCCAAACTCAGGGATGGAAAGGTACTTCTGAAGCCACAGGCTGCTAGGATTGGCCAGGCTGCCAGTCTGTGCCATCGCCCCCTCCAACCACCACATTTAGACTAGGCAATAGGGCTTTATAATGGAAAGATCGACAGATCAAGATCAAAACTGTGGTCGATGTCAGTGATAAGGCAGTGCATTTTAATTGACAGGTCTACAGCCAATCCTGTGGCCTTGTTAAGGTGAAAGCTCTGTCTTCACGTGTTCTCGCGTTTCACAAGTTTTGACTTAAAATTACCCAGTTTTGACTAAAAGTCCAATGTCTCCTTCCCTCTTCCTCTGTGTGTACAGTGTTATTAGCTCCCGCTCCCCCTCCCTCTCTCTGATCCAGCTCCTCACCTTTTCTCCTCTTTCTCTCCTCTAGTGCTTCTTATCATTATAATCCAAGTGTAGTTCTGACGCCCTGCTCTCTATACCTGAAGTCCATGTGTTTTCAATAAGATGGATGAAAATTGAATTGAACATCAAGATTGATCAATGGAAAAATTCTCTTTTTACTGATATCGTTCAGCCCTACTAGGCAAGGTGGGTGAAGTGTCTTGCCTAAGGACACAATGATAGTTTGCTCTAGACCATCATTAGTAGTTTTAGTTGCACCAAAGTACAACAACTAATAGATTTATGTGGGATTTCTACTCTTTGTAGTAATATAAAGGCAAATTATTATTATTATTATTATTGTTATTGGTATTCTTATTCTTCTTATTATCATTAAGTTACATCACCTCTCTTTGTCATCCAATATTTTCAATCCCAGCATGGACCATCACTGTGTTGAGCACCCACCTTGAATGTGTGTGAATGTGGTGCGTGGGTGAACGGCACAGACTGGCAACATCGCTTGTGTCAGGGCAGCTGTGGCTTCAGAAGTAGCGTTCCACCACAAGGCGTGGAATGAATCTTATTAAGAATTATCATGAAATTTCTATATAAAAATACAAAATGCGTCAAATCCATCACCAGAATGAGTCTGCTGAAGGTGGGATAGTTTTAACTTTAAAGGTAAATTTTTGATGAGCAAAAACTAAAATGTGGTTTAATGTTCAAAAGCAGTAACATTTAACAGGGTATGATTTCAGGCATTACAAAAGCTTAAATATATAGCTGAATAATTCTTGGTTTTTAAGTTTTCCATCTCTTCCCTCTTCCAAATTTCACCAAACTCCCGTTAGAAATAAAATACAGTGTGGTCGAAAATAACAAAATTGCTGTATTTTTCAAAAAAGACAAAGTAGAGCCAAATATAATCTTTCTCTGGATTTTTTTTTTTTAAGAAATGCTTTGCTCGGAAATTCAATATATCTTCTAAATTAATAAGTACAACTCTCTGGAGATAAAACTCTAAAAACAGTAGCGGTAACCAAACCGGCGAAATTGTTATTGCTGTAGAAAGATACAATCTCTGTTACATTACCCAAGGAAGCTGCTTATGTATACAATGTCAAGTCCAATAATGCCTGCAAATTTGACAGTCGGCAAAACGGTAAAAAGTACTAGTAAACTGTGGAAATAAACAACATGAAGTAGCCAATTGTCAGATCTCCATGTCCAAATCTGTCCAAATCTCCATGGCTCCAGCCTGACAAACAGTGGTGTAGTAGCCTGTTTGAAGTGCTTTCTCTGTGGGCGGTGTCGTCATGTGGCAGGGCGCTCAGCCAGTGTCCACAGACTGGGCCGGTCAATAGCGGCCTCCCTGTGTGTCCCCAGATACAGAGGATATGGGAAAGTGCACCTCCAAGCCACAGATTTCCGAGAGCAGAGTTTGTCCCCTCATTTGTGGAGAGCGCTTCCATTCGCCTCGGGCTGTCGGCTCTTGGACGCGCTCAGTTTGGCTGCAGAGGTATTGGAGCGGCTCAGGGGTTCTAGGGCAATGTAAAACTGAGCAAAGGCTTGTTATGAATGTTTTTTATGTATTTCAGTTCAAGTCAAGCACCGCTAGGCTTTAGAGGTTATGCAGATGACATCACAACATTAGAAGCTTTGACCGTGACAGGCAAAAATGTATGTGTCATTGGGGAGTAATGAAATTTGTCTTGTAAGAGCTCAAAACACATCTAAAATGTGGTAAGACTGCTACAACTCGGCTTGATATTGAGTTGACTACTGGCATCTAAAATAAGAAAATCAAGTAAAGCAGAAAACTCGATAAACAACAGGGACACTGCAGACTACAGACACATTTGTCACTGATAAAGGCTTGGGGATCAAACAGAGTTAAACTGAATGACTTTTTTATACCATGCAGTGCCACTCAGTCCTGTAAGTTTTAACTTGTAGTTTACTTTACTTCTCATCCACAACCCTGTTTTAACTATAAAGTGGATAAGAGAGGAGTGTAGTCACATTCTGTGCAGTGCCCACTATTAAGTGTTCAAGTAAAGTTTTATTTGTATTGTTTAGGCAGCTGGTTGGCCCAAACAAAATACTGGACTCTGCTGGTGATATACAGTTGAAACCAGAAGTTTACATATACTATATAAAAAGACACATATGCTTTTTTTCTTACTTTCTCACATGAAATCAGACTAAACTTTTCCTGTTTTAGGTCAATTAGGATTACCAAAATGCCAGAATAATGAGTGAAGGATGATTTTTTTAGACAAATTGTCATTACTTTCTTCAAAGTCAGATGTTTACATACATTTCATTAGTATTTGGTACCATTGCCTTTAAAGAGTATGACTTGCATCAAACATTTTGGATATCCTTCCACTAGCTTCTCACAACAGTTGGCAGGAATTGGCCCATTCCTCCAGACAGAACTGGTGTAACTGAGCCAAATTGCTCGCACATGCCTTTCCAGGTCTGGCCATTCATTTTCAAAAGGACTGAGATCAAGGCTTTGTGATGGCCACTCCAAAACACTGACTTTGTTATCCTTAAGCCACTTTGTAACCAGTTTGGCAGCATCCTTCGGGTCATTGTCCATTTGGAAGATCCATTTGCGCCCAAGCTTTAACTTCCTGGCTGATGTCTTGAGATGTTGCTTCAGTATTTCCACATAATGTTCTTTCCTCATGATGCCATCTATTTTGTGAAGTGCACCAGTCCCTCCTGCAGCAAAACAACCCCACAACATGATGCTGCCACCCCCGTATTTTACAGTTGGGATGGTGTTCTCAGGCTTGCAAGCTTCCCCCTTTTTCATCACGTTGTCATTTGCAAAGTGTAATCTGGCTTTTTATGTTTCTTTTGGAGTAATGGCTTCTTCCTGGCAAAGTGGCCTTCCAGCCCATGTGGGACAGGTCGCGTTTCACTGTGGATGTGTATGTAAAGTGTATGTAAACTTCTGGTTTCAACTGTAAAATCAGCATCTTATGCTTATAAGCATAATTATGGCAACCAATTCTATGAAGTTCCTCAATCAAACCACTGAGAACCACAATATTGTTGCTTACATTGAGCCTATCAAGGCTGTCAAAAGTATCAAATATCAGATACTAAGTGATACTAAAACTAGTATCAACACTAGATACTCATTTAAGCAAGTATCAATACTGAAAGAAATCGCAAAACTGGATCAAATTTGACCTTTCCTGAACAGTTTCATCGTGAGTTTTATCAGAACTAGTGACCACATGATATAATAAACAAATACTATTATTCGTGTTGAAAATTGCAATATTGTCTAAAAAAGTGATTTTAAAATTATAATTGGGTATCTGTAGGCGGTGGGGTTAGTCTATGCTTTCAATATTTGTATCAAAACTGAGTTTGAAATTTTAGTATCATGACAATAGCAGTGCCTATTGTTTCATCTGAAAAAACGCCATAACACGTAAAATTAACAATGACGATATTCTTCTATAAAACTAATCTGATCACATGACCAGATGCACCGTAAACATTTATCAACCACGTGTATTTTTATTAATGTAACCAACACAAAGCAATGCCAGACTGTAAAGTCTATCCGGGCTTTTTCTTTTGTTACTTGTGGTCCATTCTGCACTGTTCTAGATTTACACTGCTCACCACAGGCACAAGTTATAGCTCCATTAATACAAGTGCTGCCCTAATAAAAGGCTTTGATGTCTGCACTGGCCAAGGCTGACATTTCGCATTAGGAGCCGGCCCTGCTGAGTCAGACTGGGAGGGCTCATGTTTACTGAATACAGGGACATTCGGCATTTGTGGAGCTGCATTAAACTTCCAGGGTCACTGCGGTTTAAAGCTAGTTCCTTCTCTAAGTGTATCTCGTTGCCTTAAATAACTTAAATAGAGTCTAAAGGGTCTTTTCAGTCACATAATTATCATACATTAAGTTGTGCATCAGAATGTATAACTCTGGGGCATGAATGAATAAAATGTTGACAGGAAGTGGATTTTGAAAACTGGAAGTGTAATGTAAACAGGAAGATATATCAAAAAAGAGATAATACTGCAGCTGCTGCTTTGTAAATATGCAAAATTAGAATATCGACTATATAGTCTCAAATCAAGTTAGTGGTAAATGGTCACATTTTTATATAGCGCTTTTCCACGTTCAAGACACTCAAAGCGCTTTACATCAAGGAGCCACTCACCCATTCACACACACACAAGTGTACGAGGTGGGTTAAGTGTCTTGCCCAAGGACACAATGACAGAATTAATCTATGAGAGCTGTGGGTGAGTGGATCTGAGTGCTCAAACAGTGATGTTTTATGTCGAGAGCGGGATTTGAACAGCCAGCCTTCGGATCAGTGGACAAACTACCAACTGAGCTGATAAACACATCAACAAGTAAAACAAGTGCAGTGTTATTGATCAACTATGGGCAAAAGTGCATTTGTGGTTAATTATAAAGTCTGTTCATGTTTTGTGGTACTTCAACCTCAACCAGGACATTTACAGGCACAGTTTAGCTCACTGTGATGGATTGCCATAACATTTGATCATCTGAAACATAATTAGTCTGGCCTTTTCAGTTTGACTTTTTAATCAATGACAATATTATTCATATATAGTGGTTGGTGAGTTAGACCACCTAGAATTGGCAGAAACACAAAAACAAATTACAATTATCCTTATACTTTTCAACTACAAGAAGCTAAAACATAATAGGTAAAGATCCTCCAGGTAAGATAGATGTAGGCAAGATGTGTCCCTGGGCGTTGCACTGTGACACCCACTGCTCCTGACAGTTTGCCATAGCACCATTGAGAGATGGGTCAAGTGTAGAGAACAAATTTGTCTACAGGGACAATGAATAAAAAATAATTAACCTTAAGTGAGTGTGATCCAAAACATTTCTCTTTTCATGAAGTTACATGGATTGCACATACAAAAACTGTGGACAAAACTCCTTCACTATAAATGAGCAAAGCCATTTTCTAAACTATCCATTCTGTTCACATTGCTTACATTTAGCTCTTGGAATACAGGACCCAAACAACTTCATAACCATAACTCTTTGGCAAGCCATTTCAGCTAATTGCTCCGCTTTATTGTCTTTTGTTTTGATTAAGAAACAGTAGAGCTTATGTTGGCCTCCTCCATTCTGCTGGCTTTTTGTTTATGAGTCTCATTTACTTCAATAAACTGCACATGCAGTGGTCTCCTATGTCTTCCTTAGCTCTTTTCATTATGGGACTAGACTTAAGCCATAGAAGTTGCCATCATTTAGGCTTACAGTAAAGAAGTAAAATAGCTGCCATATGTCCCTATGACTTCCAGTTTTAAATAGGGATGGGACAATAAACAATAGCATCATTTATTGTGATAAAAAGGGTTGACAATAATCAATCATATTACATTTTACATAATTGTGATAATCGCCAACAAAGATAGCCATTATGCTAGGTGGAGCAGAAAAAAGCTACAAAGCTACAAAAGCTGTGCATGACAAAAACACACTTTATAAACTACACCTCCTTTTCCAAGGACGTATTTAAGTGTTAGAGCTCCCTCTGCTGTCAGCAATGAGAATGAACAATGGGACAATACGATTATGGAGCTGTTCGTATGTTGTAAACACAATGACCTCTGAAAAGTCTGTATTTTTACCTGTGATGCAACGATCCAGGCAAGAGCAATTTTGAGTGCTCAGAGAAGACAACTTTGGATTAATGTGTCCTTTAATATCTATAACATTTGTCAACTGTCATCAATTTTTATAATGATCGTTGGTCAAGATAACACTGTCAAGCTAAATCGTCCCATGCCTAGAGTATCTCTGTGGCATTATTCCAGGCACACCGCATATGACAACACATCCATGTTATATGCATTCTATATTTTTAGCTTCACTGTGGGGACCTAAATTGTGTCGCTATTCTTGCACTAACCCAAATATGAGGGGCCTAGTTGAGCCACAGGGGACCACTGCTCACATTGTCACGGAGCAGCCGCACGTTTTGTATCCCAGAGGTGGCATAACATTAGGCCTTTTATGCACCGTCTCTGCTGCTCTGGGATATTCTTGTCTCTCTTATCTCATTTGCGTGGTGGTTGTGGGTAGATAGCGGTGTCATCCTATCCCATAACATGGAGATAGAGATATAGGTGTTTCAGCAATCACTAAATGTCCATGCAGTTGTACTCCCATGTGTTAACAAGAGCGTGGAGGAGTACCGCAGAATCACTTATGTAAATATTTGAGATGCACTGTTGTCTTTTGAAGAACCACAAGTTAAAGTTTGTAGTTTGTCACTGTTCATTTGATAATGGAAGTAGGGCTGTGCAATTAATAATATTTTAATGGAGATTGAGATTCAGTCATTTGTAATCATCAACGATCATGGACAGGGCTACAGCCTCAGTCAGTAAAAGCATGCGGTTTGAAGCAGAGTTCAGACTTTCGAGGAAGAATATTGACTTTTTTGTGTTGTTTATGGTCCGGATAATCATATTTAAAGCCATTTTATTTGTTTTCATTAAGGGAAAATAAAGTCAATATGACACTAATCAATAAGAGATAAAAATATAACATATTTCCCAGCTGTAAATGGAAGTGCTAGCGGTGATATGCAGTTCAATACAAAAGAAAAGCTTTGTGCAACTGTGTGCAAGAATTAAAATCAACAAGAAACTTCTGACATGTTAATGACATATCAAACAATGTGCTGAAAATTGGCCAAAGAAGGATTTTCGGTGAATTTGACAAAAGAAATTCTCATAATTCTAGGTTGCCAGATTACACCAGTCAAACAATGATTTGCCAAGTTTGTTGTAACTAGTCACGTGACGTCATAGTATTGGGAAA
>KN484697.1:51533-64879 GCA_000787095.1 Periophthalmodon schlosseri
GAGTGAAAGTGTTTTGCTCAGGGACACAACAACTACTTGGGCAAGGTCCTGGATGACCCTGGGAAGACTGGATGATAAAGAAATTCAAATTTTGAAAACCTTAGTGAACGCTCAGTGGAACAAACCTTCATCCATCCCTGACAAATCATGAAATTTTAATACGCATTCTACTTATTTGTGGGTCTGCCAGACTGTTTCAGACATTAAAGGGGATAGTTCTTGTATTGAAAATCATGCATTTTCTCTACATTATGAAAAGCCTATTCAACTACAAGCAATACTACAACTTTCAATAGGCAACATTTTATACATATTTGTTGTATAATGTACTTCTTGTCATCTCTTCTACTTAATATGACTAACTCCACCCCATGGGTATTAGCATTGAAGAAAAACAAAAACTTCGCAGTGATTGTGTATTGGAGGTAAGCGAAAACGAGAATAGAGACTACACAATCATGCATGAATCTGAATCATGCATGAATGGATTATAATATGGTTAAAAGCTCTTAAAAGTCAATTTTGCATAGTATGTCTCCTTTTAGTGTTGTCACAATACTAACATTTCAAACTCGATTTCGATACTAATGAATAGACTTGGTACCGACTCAGTGCCAATTCCAATACCACAATGATAATAATAATATTATAATAATACTTTCTTTTATATTATCATGTGGCCTTATATCTGTGTAATCCCTCAGTCGTCCAGGTATGTTCCATAGTGGTCCACGAGCGTACACTAGTCTATGTGGTCTTCTTCTACTTCTGAATCAGCTCAAGATCATTTTAAAGCTGTTCAGCAAAGGTTAACTTCTGTCCGGTTCAGTATTGATACTTATTGAAATGAGTATCTAGTTTCTGTACTAGTTTCAGTATGGATTTGTATCTGATTTTTGATACTTTTGACAACCCTATCTCCTTTAAGAAAATTCTGATATTCTTGATGACATATTTGCATTACAGTTTCCTCATGGGACATATCGCAGGTGCAAATTCAGTCATGCAGTTCAAAGCAGACCTATTATGCAAAATCGACTTTTCAGAGCTTTTAACCATGTTATAGTTGTTTCCCCTTCTCATTTATCCTCTGGAAGTTGTTTTTGGAGTGATTCGTGCATGTTTGAGCAATCTTTAATTGCTTATTTTCAAGATGGCATTTGGTCATTTTGGTACAAATTTAAGAAATCTGGTAATTGCTAGCGTGGTCTGCAGCTATCCAAAGGAGGGGCCAACAGCTACACGGCTGTTTGTTGTGATGACATTTAAGGGGACGTTAGCTTCCAGTTTTCTAACGTGAAAGTCAGTGGACCTGTTCCTTTTATTAAGTCGGTTAAGATGAATATTGCGATTTAAAATGTGCAAATTATAACATAATGATCCACAGGTGTAATAGATTATAACGTGGAATGCTGGATATAAAATACACCCATGTCCTCTTTGTTTGCCTGTATTTAAAGCCCTACATTGTGTCTCTATTCATACCCTAACCCAAAAATTCACCTCAGTCTGAGCATTGCAGACTGCTCTTCACACTATCATGATCATCACATATATTCTGCCCAGTGCTGCAGCTCATTTTTCTCACATGACGGCAAGCACAGTCCAGCGCCCGGCTTATAAAGTGCGTCCTAATTGCTTCTGATAGTTTGATGAAGACGTAGCTTATCTCTCTGCCACCCACTCCATCTCCGTCTGCTCTTTAGAGTCTAATTCCCTGCATTTAGCTTCAGAAGAATGGGATAAGGCACGCAAGCTACTTCAAGTTGTTCAAGCTGAGGCCAGGGTCTTTTGGGGGTACAAACTAAATTTATAGCAAATCGAAAACCAACTTCTTGCAAACTGTAAAACGTAAAACATCACATCAAGAGGAGCCATTCACACAGACACAGGAGGGTTGCATAATTTTCTGAATGATAGTATATAATCACTACTTGCAATTGACAGCTCGGTTTATCCGCTGAGTCAATGTAGTTCGAATACCGCTCTTGACATAAACATCATTGGTTGATGTTTATGAGCTCCCACAGATGAATGCTGTTGTTGTGTCCTTGGACAAGACACCCGCCTTGTTCCCAGTGTCTGCGTACACTGGTGTATGAATGTGTGTGTGAATAGGTGGGTGGTTCCTTGATGTAAAGTGCTTCGAGTGCCTTGAAGGTGGAAAAGCGCTATAAAAATGTGACCATTGACCAATACATTTGTATCCTGAGTTCATTTATAGCAATTTTGTACAATATTGCTAACAGTTCCCTGTATCCAGACAGTAGGGGTGGTACATGACACAATTTCCACAAGAACGAGACTAGACAATGTTTGGACTTTGACTTTTATCTCGCGAGATCTTGTGGCATGATATCTTGTCCCATCCCTACCTGATGATACTGACAAAACATCGCATTCTATTTGTACTTTACCAACCATATGTATTTTACCATTAACCCAACAGTCTTCCACTCAACCTATCTTTCCTGTTTTCCACCATGCAGCCTTTACCAAATAACAAATGGGAGCGTATGAGCTAGTCTAACCAATCGCACTGCATACATTCAGAATGCAGCACGCAGGGCAACCGGGGAGCCGACTGACAAGCGCACACACAAACCCCATTTATTATCATTGTGCCAGCTTCTGCAAGCAATTTCAAGAGAGGAGCTTCGCCGCTACTTTTGGGTTCCCTTGATCTGGCTATTAAATTTGTCTATTGGCAGGGGAATCCAGTGTCCCCTGGGTTATTCTAGGCCCTCTGCGTTCGAGTCGAGCGCACCACCAGAAAACCACTGTAATTACAAGATCTAGTGGCCTCCTTTGAATATAAATGGCAACCAATAGGCCTTGATCTGGTTTGGGACAAGTAGAGAAGGGGGAGGGGCTTACTGGTTAAAATAGCAGCATGCACATGGAGCTAATTTGAGGTTTTCTATATGGGGAGGCAGAGAGTGGGCACGCTGCTCTCCCAAACGCAAGTAATAAAAGTGAGTTCAGTTAAAGCCAACGGAAAAGAGGCGATCGCGTGCTGCTCTGTTGTGGAAAGCAGTAATAGTCCTCCGTTGGTCGGCCACAGGATTCAAAACCAATGCCACACAAAAAAATCAAGCACCCCAAGAGGAGCCGGAGTGCTCCGAGGGGACTGGCAATGGACGTGGTTTGGGGAGATGGAAAGCACATCAAAGTGATATTACAAAGAGAGGGAGATGTAAGGGACAAAATGCACAAAAAGCTCCAAAGTGAGGCCTCAGTGAGATGCTTCCAGAGACTGCCATTCAAACACAAGTGTAGGCAGAATAGAAATCTGACCTGTTGTTTCTGATGTGTGGTTGGGTAAAAAAATGCAATGAGTGTGGGGAAGAGAAAAAATAAAATGATGATGTGGCAAAAAAACACAAAGCTAAGAGTTGGTCATTATAAATTAAGAGGTTTACATCATTTTGAATATGCTAAAGTAAGAACAAATGTTAAATCAAGATGTGTTTCAATCATTGGTGTAAAGTTATGGAACAAAACAAATGATGAATTGGAATGATGTACTTGCTTCTTAAGGTTTAAAAAATGTCTCAAACATGAAGTTATCCGTGATTATCAAAATTACATGTAAAATTGAAAGCTGTACTTTTGTCTGTTGCTAACATTTTTTTTTGCCATGTCCTGTACAATAATTTGATTTAATAGGATAGGCAATGTACACTATAAGCATAGCTTCAGCCTACTACTTTTTTGGTTAAAAAATACATTTAAACGCTGTAAATTACGTAAATTATTGAAAAATATTAACCAAAAATGTAAAAAAAAAAAATCATCATCAGCTACTCATTCTGTAAACACAACCTCTCCAAGCATCATCAACAATCAGGCAAAGCACAGTTGAAGTGTATTCACGCTGATTTGATTATGTGTAGAGTAACTGCCAGTGCTTTCTCCCAAAGTTCAATTGTTGCTATTCCCTCAAAATTGCATTAAAAGCTCTTCGGAGAAATGGGCAGAAATTGCATCACTATTACATTTATTATATATTTATAGGTCAATAAAGGACAAATTGAAAAGGCAAGCCAAGCGCGAACCTTTCATCTGTGCACATATCTGGTTTGTAGATGTAATGGTAAACTACAGTGCAGTAGCATCATAACCATTAACAGATTAAAGACATTTTCACAAGATTTTTTTATTTCTCCATTTCAAATCAACATACCATCCATTATCCAGGTTAATTCACACTTTTTTAGTGTCTTTAGTGAGTCTTGTCTTGTAGTCATGATAAAAAGTCAAGAGAATTACTAAGATAATAGTACTCACCATGGTAGACTCCAGCTTAACAAAAACAAGAGGAAGATGACCGAATACTCCTTGACATGTTTATGTTAATTTGATTCGAACTACTCGTCATCAGCACCAGTATTTGACTTGACTTGTTGAATTATTTTTTTTCCACTGGCTCTACATCTTCAAAGAGCATTGAAAATCGGATAAGCATGCTTTCTAAACCACATACGCATTTGAAGAATTATGCCAAATAGACGTTTTATAAGAACTGTTCCCCTCTAAAACACACGTGTCACAATATATTTTAAAAAGCAGACTTACATACTTTTAACAAGCCAGCCACTCCCGCGCATGGCATCAGCTTTAATTCACGTTACTGGAGTTTGAAAATGTGTGTGGAAATGTGAGTGTCATAATTTGGCGCCCACATGGTGTTGAACTGCCACACATCAGTTCCACGCCGCTGTGCCACTGAGGTAGCCAATAAAGTGTCAGGCTCCTTTAACAGCGGCTTGAATGGCCCTCTAAGGATAGAAGTCGTTGACAAGCTCTCCTTTAAAAACTTCCAAGTGTCTAAAGAAGTTTTACACTCAGCAAGAACTGCACAGACACCCGAGAAAAAAGAAAGAAGTGAACTCTTGCCTAGTTTTGAGTGTTACTCCGCATATGTAAGTGAGTCTGTGGGCTGATGTTGAATATCACACTATACAGCAGATACATGAAAGGTCTGGAGAACTTTATTGTCAGCAGCGAACATTTAAAGGTACACAATGTAACTTTTTCTGGGTGGAGGGTCCGTCACTTGCTGGTCTCCATGGAGATGTGATTGCTTGATCTAGAAAGTTCCACGGTATAGCATTATACCGTTATCTATCTCGAGGTGATGTGACCAGGCCATGTTACTGGTCAGATCTGTCAACAAGGTGATCCTGCTCAGTGTAAGAAGATATTTTTGAGCAATCAAAACACCTATAACTAAATAAATGCAAGTTTGATGCCATAACAGTAAACATTCCATGCAAAGCAATATCATATTTGTAGAGACAAGGTAGACCTCCCCTCCAGAAAAGTTACATTGTGTACCTTTAAAGTAACACTTGGCTAAAAGTTACCACCCCTGTGACGCTGTCGAATCCTACACGTATCATCGAAAAATAAAATAAAATTGAAGAACAAAGTAAGTACAGAGCAGTGGGCATATGCCAGTGGCGGTGAAAACGGGGATTGATCGGCAATATGGCGCTTTGAAAATAAGCGATTAAAGATTGCTCAAACATGCACAAACAACTTCGAGAGGATAAATGAGAAGAGGAAACAACTATAACATGGTTAAAAGTTCTGAAAAGTTGATTTTGCACAATTGGTCTGCTTTAAGAAACATGTAACTTGGAATGATGTAGGTCACCTGGCACTTGCTGAAAAAAAAGCCTTTTAGTTATTTTAGTGGCTTTGCAGACCTTAGTAAAAATGTGGTATATTTCCATTGTGCAAAACTGTAGATCTGTTTGTCAAATGTCACTTTTTGCACAAACACTTGCTAAGCACCTTGAAAGCAACACAGTTGACCAGTCGGAGTGACAGCTTGTCCTGCCGGGAGCACTTTCAAATATTCTTTTTCAACAAATGTCAATGCAGTGTGGACCAAAAATCTTGCTTTCACAGAGAGACACAACCATTTGTTAAGCAACTTTTTCAGAAGAAATACAAACTCTGTAAAACTTAAAGCTACCATTTATAGTTAGATTATCTGACCCGGCTCTGTTGTATTCTCACATAACACCACCAGATGCTGATGATGTTACTGCTGTCTGATAGTGTCCCAGCTTTGGCCTGACAGAAGAAGACCAGAGAGCACAGGTGAGGCTGAACAAAGGCCAGGTGAGGGGAGGGGGGAACATGTTTCACATCTGCCATCTACTGGTAACAAAAATCGAATAAACTTAGAGATGGTAGCTTTAAAAATGTTCATTTTAAACTATTCCCAAAGTTATTCCTTACTTACCTGGTGCATTCCAAGCATCCAAACTATACACCACAATGAGTTTCTAACTACAACTTTCAGATCACCCATAATAGAAACCCTAACCCTAACCTGTCCAGCTTTGACAAAACTTTACAAAGACGAGTGGATCTGGACCCGTATCTGGTCTCTCCGATTTTAGAGGGCGTGATTGACAGGTGGACTAACCAATCAGAGAGACGCATGGTCCGTTCATGTCTTAAACAAACATAGCGGCTTACAAGACAGAAGACAGAGAAACAGCATGGATTCTGCAGAATCAACAATCAAAACACCAAACTGTTATTTATCTCAGGTAAAAGAAGTTATATATTTTGTTCTGATTGTTATGAAAATATTCAAGAGGAGATGTCATGGCATTTGAGAGACACATGATATAAATTAGTGGCTGTGGTTGGACCGTCCCAAGTTAGGACAGAGGTTTTTCATGCTCTATGGTCCGGGTTCAGACCCTTCTGTATCAAACAGAATGTAGAAGGGACTGGCTGGACAGGCAATCACTTTTTATGCATTTCCGATATTGTAATACTCTTACAATGGTCAAGATGGCCAATAATGACTTTTGCACTGTAATTTAGATGCCCTCTATGACAGTCATGCTCTAAAATAGATTTGCTTTCAGTCACATCTTTTCTTCAGCATTTTCATTCTTATATGGAGGATAAAAGAGAACAACCTGACTTATATATTTTCATTTTTTCAGGTCTATTTGAGTTTTCAATAGGGCAAAGCGTTTTCCTGCTGTTGCTCGCTGGTTTCCATTGGAGACGTGTGCTATTTTCTTGTCATTCTTGCCTGAAATTGAGCACCATGATTGACACTTGACTCAGCCACTAGTTTAAAAGTAGCTGAACTATTGTGCAAAATATATAAATATATATTTGCGATTTAGGTTTTTATTACAGGATTCTGTTCAAAGTTCACAAATTTAAACACGTCCAGAAGAGTTGCCAAGAATCACATTTCAGAAAATGTTTGTACAGCTCTAAACTACAGGGTTAGCAGTTTTTATGCAGAATAAGACAGGATACTTGATTGTTTGTGGAGGAAATTATTAGTATTTTAAATATTGCAGTCTTCGCGATTTGTTAATTGTGTCCATTCAAACTGTGATTTTTATTCAGTTGCGATTAATCTTGCAGCCCTTTTTAAAAGAATATGTTTTTCTTTTCAGTTTTATGACTCCTTTACCACGGCTTGCACAACAAAATATTCCTCCTTTAGACACTCAATTTGCTTCCACTCCATCACAAGTTCACATCACCTCTTATTGATTCACTATATTTACTCCTGTGACATAAAAATACGCCCTCCTCGCTTTGACATTAAAAATAGTGTCCATGTCCCTGAAAAGGCAGACCGGGGAATGGAAGGTCAAAACGGCTGATGCAAGTGGGGCAACTCGGCTAAAAACAAGTACAGCAAGGGACCTGTGGCATATGTGCTTTTTACACTAGGTGCAACAGGCAAAGGACAACAAGTTAAAACTGGTTCTTTATAGAGATCAACGGATATAGGTTTTTTCATTGCTGATGCAGATACCGATTGTTTAGAATCCAAAGAAACTGATGGCCAATAAGCTTGGCTGATATTTTTGGGCCGATATATAGGGGCAATTTTGACTACAGAGCGCGCTGTAGTCATGTTTCGTGGAGTTATCGTTTCACATTGAAGTGTTCAAATAAAGTGATATGGATATGCATTTGGCTGCAGGTCGACCAAAAGTGAAATATCGGCCAGTGCTGGAGATTTAAGGCCGATAGCCAATGTACTTACGAGTGCAAATATTGTCCCAATATATCTCTAGTTTTTTACACAAGTACCACGAAAGTATTATACAGATGTTTCTATTAAATTAACATAATCAGTACAACCAAAGCACTGTGCATTTATTCATAACATGATTTTTTCCCCATATATTCATGTCCACTGAGTGCCTTTACAATGACCAGAGTCATATTAAACCTCAAACCTCGGAGCATAAACCAGGACAAAAACATCTCTTGATGACGAGAAAACCTGATTAATCTTGGACTAAATCAAGCATAAAAAAGAACCAAACCAAGACTAGCCTGTGGCAGCTTAGTTTACATATCAGTCATCTAATGGTGGCAATGTTTAATTGTCCCTGTCAAATAAACAATTAAAATAAATGCAGGGAAAATCTGGACCTATAAAGCAGGGCAAAAATAGGAAAAAAATGGGTTATACCAGTTCTGGGCTGAACTAGAACTAAACTCATCGTACTATGGACAAGACTAAACTGCAACTTAAAGTGGTTAAAGCTAATTTTGTTTTGCCCAAGTACAGATATAATGTAAAAGCTAAGGTTATAGTCGACTAAAAAATTCTTGGTTGACTAAAGACATGTCCTTTCGATCGTTTACTTGATTAAAAAGGGGGCATGGCAAAAGCTCTCAAAACTCTTACGTATCTCTATGTGTCTGACCCAAACTGCACTCACACAAGACTACAACTGCACCTAAATCCATGCAAAAACTATTTATACAGAAAAAAGTACTGTAATCTGCCTTTTTACATGTAAATGCCAAATCTTCAGCTAACTCAATCATTCAATCACTCACTAACTCCCCCTTTCTGCTGTTGTCCCTTATTGTCTAAATAAAATGATTAGTCGACCAATGCAAATTTAAGTTGACTGAGACACCTTCAACCGATTAATCGACTAAACGAATAAAGGCCTATACACTGGTACAGTATGTCATGATTGGTGTTAACTAAAAAGCGTTTTATCGCCCGAAAACCAAGAAGTCGTCTTTTAGCATGCTAGTTGTTGTTAGCATTACCATGACAGTTAAGCTCTGCCAGTTTTTAAGACAAATCAGATATAGCACCTTTATATAAAAATAAACATATTTTTTTCATCTTCAACCATGGGTTAACCAGTACAAGTCATATTTAATACAAGATTAAACTAATCTTAAAATACATAATCTTGAAGAACACCAGAAGTTCACATTCCACCATCACTACATGAACCACAGTTTAAGAGCGCCTTTGCTAACCCACATCTCATAGGCAATCCCCTCATTATAACATAAACACCTCAAAAAGCCATTCTCTTTGACCTCAGATAACTACATGCATTTTGGCTCCGATGTGCACAGTTTTGCATTTGAACCTCCTCGGCAATCCCTCCTCTGCTGGATGTAATCAGACGACACCACGGCACCGGCAGAATAAAGCCTTCTATTTCGATTGGGGAGATAAAAAAAAGTGGAAGCGCGGAGGCAGGGGAACTCAACGCTCTTGTGGTGAAGTGTGCACTCATCAGTTGCAAAGGCAGAGCTAATGAGGGTGATGCCAGACTGACTGAGGAGCAGAGAGACTGAGATTAATAGTGGGGCTGCAAGATTAACCGCAATCGAAATCACAATTTAAATGGACACAATTAGCAAAAACTACACTTTCTGAAGTACCATAATTTCCTCCACAAATCCAGTCTTATTCTGCATAAAAAAACTGCTAACTCTGTAGCTTAGATCTGTATAAACATATTTTTGTCAAACTGTTTATGCAAAGTCAACTTTTTAGAGTTTTTAAACATGTTACAGTTGTTTCCACTTCTCATTTACCTTCTCAAAGTGGTATTTATCGCAAATGCAATGCTTGTCAGAATAACTGCAATTAGATATTTTTCCCAAATCGTTGAGCCATAATTAGGAGGTCCATAGAGATGAACAATTTGGGAAAAATATCAAAATTTTCTGACAAACATTGCTAGTAGATTTCTGTTTTTAAAACTAGGATCCTGTTCAATGTTCACGTTTTAATCACTTCCAGGAGTATTGGCAAAAAGACTGATGAGCTAACAAAGGCCTAACTAACAAACTAATAAAAGAATCACCTGTATTTCAGGATATGCTTGTACAGAACTTAACTACAGGGTTAGCAGTTTTTATGCAGAATAAGAAAGTATATGTTTTTGTTTGTGGAGGAAATTATGGTACTTCAAACGTCACAGCCTTTGCGAATAGCCAATTGTGCCCATTTAAATTTCGATTGCGATTAATCTTGCAGCTCACCAAGAGGGCTTTTCTCCATACAGCAGATGGCATTCTCATTGAAGATGGGAATGAGAGACCAAATGATGGTGAGTGCTGGATCACTTAAGAACAGTATAGTAGGGTATGATTCCACAGAGGATGGTATAATGGGTTCTAATGGAGTGGTTTTGGACTCGGGCTAGGCACTGATGTATAAAAGAATCGTTTCGCCCATTCAAACACTGGTTACACTATAAAAATGAACCACTTCCACAAAGACAAAGTCAAAGTTAGCTTATTTTTAGCTCCATATGTTCATTGTCAATATTCTTTCATAATAAGTCTCTTTGTTCTTCCTACATAGCGTAACCCAGCCTTTTCCATCTGCTCATTCAAACAATCAAAACAAATGGCATTATGTTGTTTCAAGTAGTTTACTTCACATCCATGTAACCCCTGCCTGCATAAAAAATAGTCATCTTTGGACATAACTTATAATAAATAAACTGTGAAGGCCAGTTCACAATTTTGCCTGAGATTTTTATTTATTTATTTCATTTAATAATTCCGCTGTTATTCTAGCACTGACTTTTGGAATTACAGATTCTCAAGAGAGGAGTGATTTGGCACGAGGAGCAAAGGGAGGGGGGGCTCAGGGTGTCAAAAACGAAAGTGAAACTTATAAATCATGCTAATACATTGTTTTTGGCAAAGCTGGCATTTTCAAAATAATAAAATGTAACACGGTGAACTAAATGTGTTAGCAGTTAATACCCCATAGAAGTGTAATACCTCCTCTTTAATCCTTTTATTGTCCGAGGCAAATGTAAACACATGGGGGAAAAAAACATCTCATGCCATCATTTTCCACATGTGTGCACAATATTCATCTTGTGAGATCTTGTGTCCCATCCCTAATAATCGTGGTAATGATCATTTTGATAATACATTTTGACAGGGGCTATTAGTGACACAGAAGGTCATCAGTTTTCATACTGAGCTTATATTGTTGTTGTTTCCTCAAGCAGCCTTTGTCTATCTTTGTTACACTGCCACATCATGCAGACAGTATCTAAACACTTGAGTTGTTGTAGACAAGCTATAGTTTCTCTAAAACACATGAGAACAAAGACCTCCTCCAAGTGACTTTCCCGACTGGATAATTAGGAACCTTGTGTCTGATTCTCTTACAAGACTGTAGAAACTACATCTGCCTTTTCAAAGAGTTTCCCCAAATGAGCCCAGTGCAGAAAACAGCCATCAGGAGCAAAATGAGGCAGTATGAGCGAGGATTCTGGCTGTTATGTCGCATTTCTCCTCACTGCTGAAGTTGTAAATTGGTCATGTAAAATCCAACAACAGGAATAACAGAAACACAACACTATATTCTCATGCCAATTCAATAATGATCTGACACAGTGACTGGGTACCGTTTCATTTTCTTCTATACCAGTACTTTAATGATACTTGCTTTTTGATACCGGTTCTTGAATGGTTCTTTATTTGGTGTCTGTATTTTTTGTAAATGTAAATTAATGGTGAATATTATTAAGAAAATATTTTTTTTATCCTTGAATTACATTATAACTATGTTAATTCACATTTTTAAACATAGTACTAGGCTATACGACATCCAGTTATAACTCAAAACAAATGCACATGCAAATGAACCAGAGCACACTGATCCTCACGTGGACTCACACACACTTTAGTTTTCTTCATATACAGCACTTTAGATCAGAGGCAGCGCTGCAAGCACATGCTTTTTGTTTACGCTTTTACTATGAGGTTACCTGAGCAGAGGAAGAGGATTATGGTGAACTTTACATGGACTCACTTAGATACATCTCTACGCAGATGTGCTGGATATTTACTACACCACATTTACTTGGGAATTACGCATTTACCAGGACTGACAAGGATTTTGGAGGAGTTTGGTTCACGCACTTTGTTTCTTCAGCTCTTCTGTTTTACCGGTAAGATGATACACTACGCTGTAGGACTATGATAAAACGTGTGAGTGCTGTTTGTGTCATTCATTTTTGCAAAGCTGATAAATCAGTGTGGCGTATTTAGTGGCTAATTGACGCATGTAAAACCAAGGACCGAACAAACAGTGTTTTTTTTTTGTTACCAGTATTTACCGAACCTTTTCGGTAGGTTCCTACTGCTTTTCAGTTATGCTCAGACACAGACACAACTACTTTTCTATCTACTGTTATTAGATAATAATGTCTGTCTTTGAGTGAGAGGCAGATTTGACCAATTGCAGCGATGTGTGAACTTTCAGATAGCTTTAGGTAACAAAGATGTATAAAGTATTCAGATATTGTGATATTATAGAAATTGTCTAAATCATTTTCAGAGCCTAGAGCAAAATTTTGTTTTTATGTATGATCTTTGTAGTATCTTTACAAGGTAACAAACGTTATCAGCATCTTCTGAGAGTTCACTCTTGACAGAGATTGGCTAAATCCCTGTCACTGTTTGATTGGACAGCCTTTGTCTTTGAAAGACAAAGGCTGTCCAATGGGAGGAGTGAGGAAAACTTTCTGGCCTTGAGTATCGAGCGTGCATTAAAGCTGCATGTTTTTTTTTTCATTTTGGTTTTGTGTATTGTGTATGTGTTTGTGTATTGTCCTGAAAAACTTACATTTTTTACCGCCATATCACCTAGCCCTTTCCAATCCCTACGCTATAGTCAGTGAAACAGTGCTGTGTACAGCTCAACTTGACAACGAGCGATGTGGAAACCAACCAGGCCTCTCTACAATACACTTCTGTGGTCAGAGGGTGGTGTTTTTGCTGGGCCCACATGTGAAGCACTTATGAACACAACTGGGCTGAGGATGGGGCCAACCACTTGGAGCCTCAAACGCCAATTACCCACCTGCTCTCCACAGCTGAGTGCAGTTTGAGAGCGGCGGCACACGTCTTGTTTAAAAGTCAATCTGTCGGCCTCAGGGGAAAGAGGAGCCCTGGTCAGAGGATTTCTCTGTCCATCTGTCTTACTATCACTAGCGGTGACTGTACAGGCAGCTTGAGGCAGTGGCTCCGGGGGT
>KN484697.1:64967-88086 GCA_000787095.1 Periophthalmodon schlosseri
ATTAGTGAGTCAAACTCTGTGATATGTCCCTATGTTTGGGTTTAAATTATGCCTTATCTGTGAAAAACAAGTTAAGTTATAAGTTAAAATGTGACCCAAAAATGTTAAAAATGACTAAAGACAAGTTTTGGTAAATATAGTATGAAGTTAATAGCGCTACTTAAGATTACAGTTAAACGTGTAACCAAGTATGTCATATGTGCAAAGTATCTAATATTGTGTTTTGTATTCAGGGAGAGTCGCAGATCAAGACTTAAAGGTTACTACTAACACTGCACTACTAACTTTTTAGATGAGGATGGTACGCCACCTGCTTGTATCCAAGGAGATGCTATTGCTTTGCCTGGAATGTTCCAAAGCAAGGCATTACACTTCTCTGTTTATCTTGCCTTTGTTCAATTATATTTCTAAATAATTCCTTGAAAAACATGCATTGTTACAATGAGCTGGGTCAACTCTCCACAGAACTGACTTGTAACTTGGCCTAGTGGTGTCACCTGCTTGTCTCCACGAGATCAAGATCCTTCAAAAACATAATTAGTTATAGTTATTATAGTTATTATAGTTATTTTCATTCACAGAGCTCAAAATCCCCAAAACGGACTCACAACTGTACAGTCACAATAACGCAGAGCAAATTACTGTCCCCTTTACACAGCAGACTTTGTCCAAACAACGCATTTACCAAACACCAGATATCAGAACATTACGGCACGCCACATGACGGTGCTGATGCACTTGGAAAACCAGAGGTGAACCGCTAAACAGATATTAGATTAGCTAGACTTACGATAACTAGTGTGAGCAGAGGGCTGTGTCCACTGTCGCTGTGCTGACGTCTTTTTAGCGGTACATAAACTCCAGATGCACGTGTCACTCCCACTGTAGTCGTCTGTACTCCCATCACAAAGAGTCAACACGTCACAGCAACATCACATGACCTAACTCAGGAAGACCGGTAGTGAGCAGGCAAAACTGTCAGGTATGAAAACAAACTAAACCTTGGTCTGAAAAAATAATCTATTAAAATAATTATTGGAAGACCAGATGAACCTCATTAGACTACATAAGGGCTAGATTATGCTTTGTCAAATATTACTCCAACTATTAACCTGCCACTATTAACCTGACACTTATATCCAACAATGAAGCATATTAAAACTGTCACCTCAGCACTTGTGTCTTAAGTCAGGCTACAAAATACATTGAAACTTCCACTCCTCAATGTCATGACATGAACCTTCAGTCAATAAGGGTCCTGCATGTCAATACGGCCATGCAATACAATACAGTTACACACAAACACACTAACTGACCCCTGGTGGAAGGTGGTTAGGTTAGCAGAGCATGGCATTCAATTATAATAAATATTATTATTACCAGAAAAATCCATCAGTGTAGAAGTAAAAGAAAAATTCAAATCTGTCAACTGGACAAAAAGTTGTAGGAGTGAAGACGTTTCGCTGCTCATCCAAGCCGCTTCTTCAGTTCTGGTCAGATTACTGCTGGACACTGCCTTATATCTATCTGAAGGGGGGAGCTAGCTGCACTGAAACTAACACACCTATTGTTTACAGATTGTGTTTGTAGGCCAGGTCTAATGAGCTACACTAAAGTTCATTAGAGCTTAATGGGTCATAGAAGTTATTTATTCTACCTTCCACAACTCATATCTTATCATACTGCAAAAAAATAACCAAAAATATCCCACTACTGAAAAGAAAAGGTACACACGATAAATATTGACCCCAAAAAAATATTGTTCCATCTATCATATATTGAATGATAGGTCGATATGGTATATATCGTGACAGGCCTAAGTATAAGACCACATCTAGTATACGCCCCTGGACCACTATGGAACCTCCCTGGACGACTGAGGGATTACACATGGACTGTATGGTAAGATAAAAAAAAAGTACTATGATTTAATGTTGAAAATTACATTATCGTCTAAATAAGGAGTGTTTTTGATTATTAATATGATATCGGAGTTTATTCCTTTATTCTTTTGTGGTTAATTTTACAGTCCATTCACTTTTTTCATAGAGCTACTGTAGTTGTGTCCTCGGGCAAGACACTTCACCCACCTCGCTTATGTGTGAATGTGTGTTTGGAGTTAGGATTAGGGTTAGGTGATGGTTGGAGGGGCTAATGGCACTTTGGTTACAGAGCTTCCTACCAATTAATGAATTATGTTGACAGTGTAGCACATTGAGAGATACACTACAGTGTAAGGCAGTACAGTGTACATTTTCGCTCCTTTAGTTGTAGGGCAGGACTTAACATGGGCAATCCAGTAAGCGCGAGGGCTAAGGCTAACACATAATCACTCACTTTTACTGTCATTCTTTATGGGCAAGGACAGCTACTAACATTAAAGATGAAGCTATTAAAGCTATAGTGCTGAACAAACTATAGACTGATTTACAGAGTCAAGGTCTGAATTCCATTACACCCTATTACTCAAACAGATCAAACAGATCAAATAACCAAATAATGTAAACTCAGGTAAAGGTAACGTAAGTTTACTTTCTCTTCTAATAGACATCCTTCATGTTGTGAGCTCAGAGGAGTTTGAAAAAGACAAGCTGACCTAAGAATGAGCTAATGCGTGTTACATGCAGAGAGGAGAACAAAGACGCTGTGCCTGATTTTTATCCTCTTAAAAACATGAAAAACAGAACTAGTTTGTTTTAAAATGTTTGCAGCAATCCAATCTTATTTGTCACCTTCTTACCTCATCTCTAGCATCCTTATTATTCACCATGATGAGTTTATCAATGCTTTGCTCAACTTTCAGAGGCCAGAGCCTGCTAAGAGGACACCAGCGTTACTTCCTGGTTCGTGGCTGATAAAGATGCTTTATGCAGATGCAAGAACTGTTATAATATATCTGTACAGGGAAAAGACACATTTTACTAATGTTAGCTGAAGAACTCAGTATCCATTAGAATGTTCTGGCTATTTTAGGTATACTGTATTATGAAAATTATTGAGCATAAAATCAATGCTATAATAAGCAACTATTTCAAAACATGGCATGGCACTTTTCTGATTGAAGGTTAGCCACCTACTTGTCGTCATGAAGATTTTATTGCTTTGCCTGAAATGTTCTACACAGTATGGTAAGTCTTTTACGGTCAGAAAAAAAACTTTAAAAAAACTAAAAATGCCCCAAAGTCCATGTTCACAGTGATTATCCACACTGATAGATCAGTCAGTTATCAGTTTATTGGCAGTAGGTGGTATGTGACAAAAACTGGCATCCAAGGGGTTAATAAATTATGGTAATTTTAAAGAGAACCCCTTCATGAAAAAAATAATGACAGTTTAAAAAACGAAATACAATTTGTACAAAACACTCCCAGTGTACACGTTATTTCAACGAGGCACACTTGACTCTTATGAAATATATTATTACTATGCCTATACTTCATTCCAAGTTGATAACCATAATGAATTTGAAAGATAAAATATAGGCCCATCATTCACCTACACAGTACCCAGCAACCATCAGGTGTCTATACTTGAGCAGCCGACTCCACAGCACGTTGAATCATTGTACCATGACAACAACAAATTGTCAGACAGCCGGTGTTCTAGTCAAATCTGCTAATAGCTATTGGCAGAATTTCACGAGTCACGACTTTTAAGAGCACCCCACCAATAAGGTCTTAGGTCTGGCCCAGTACTGGCAACCTCCCTCCCCCTTGCAGTCCCCCTCCCATTCATCAACCTGGGATATATGCACCATGTCAGCACACTCTATATGCCAAGCCAAATACATTTACATTTATTTATGGCCGGTCATTACAGTACTTGTGATTTGAGGTAGAGAGAGGTATTGCTGTCCTTCTCTCTCTCTCTACTCTCTCTCTCTCTCTCTCTCTCTCTCTCTTGCGTGCGTGTGGGTTCACTGACTGACTGACTGCTGAGGAGCGTTAAGATTCTGAGCACATGGAGCCAGCCACAGACAGGCAGAGAGGAGAAGAAGGAGCCAATTTCCAAGAGTCATTTACAAGAATGCAATCATAATTTGTATTAAGGGTGACACAAACATGCCAGTAATCAAGTGCTGTTATAATCAATATGACTGTGGTATTGATATAGGTGTAGGGTTTTAAAAAGCATCGAAAACCAGTTACTAATCAATACTAATTTTAGTATTGAAACAAGAAGTATCAATACAAAAATTCGCAAGACAGAAATGAACCTTAAAAGCTTCAGAATGATCTTGAGCTGTATCAGAACAAGTATAAGACAACATGGACCAATATGGAACATACTTGGACGACCTAGTAATAATGGTAATATAAAAGAAAGTACTATCATTTAATGTTGAAAATCACATTCTATTATTGTGGTACCGGAATCTGTACTGAGTATCCAAGTTTAAAATCATTACAACACTGATCCCTGCAACTATGAGCCTATGGTACTGTACTCCTTGGACTGTGATCAAGTATCCATGGATTCAGAATAAGAGCTGGCATATATGGAAGAAAATGATTCAGACTCAAATTTATATGTTATGGCCAATTTAGATCAGCAGTTTCAGCAACTTCTGCATGCAGAGTTGACTTGAGGGGCTGTCTAAAAATATATACCTCTGACTTATGTCTTAAGTCTTATGAAATTGCATCATCACTTTTCAGATGAATCATTCACATATGTTTGAGAAAAAATAGGGGGTAAGCTGACTATGACTGTGTGGGTTTGAATGCATGAGAATTTAACCTATGGCTGAACATGAGACAAATAGAGTGATAATGAGCCCAAGTGTGTTGTCAAAAGTATTGAAAATCTGATACTAAAACTAGTATGAAACTAGATACTCATTTGAGTAGGTATCAGTACTAAAAAGGTCATATTCACAGGACAGAAATGATCCTTTCCTGAAAAATCTTGAGCTGTTTAAGGTCAACATGGTAAAATAAAATAAAGTACTATTATTTAATGTTGAAAATTACATTCTATTGTGTTTTTCTTATCACTGTTTGAAAATCGAGTTTGAAATCTTAGTACCGTGACAATACTAAGTCCAAGACTAAACCATCATTTCATTTCACACTAAAAACAATATAATTCTACTAAAATTTAATAAGACCTTGTTGTGACCACTGGCTGAACCAAAATGGAATTGTCAAATTTGGACTTTAGTTTTTAGATTTGTTAGGTTAAACAGTAAGAGCACCATAAGACACATGGAGCAGAACTATTGGAACATTTACCTGAAACTGGAACTGAACTGTGATATTGGGCTCATCACTTCATCAGATTAGTTCCTGGACTTTATACAACCACCACTAACTTTGTATTCAAAACACTTTCTAACTGAGACTATAAGACATTCAGTTTGCAGTTTATTAGTAGGAATTGTAACCAACCAGAAGCCTACCAAGTGTATGAATGATCACGTGACATCCAGTTCAAATGAAACGAAAATCTATAGGTGATTTCAGCAACCAAGGACTTGTCAGAGGATTTAGACACAATTTTGGGCAAAATCCTGTTCATTTTTCTCTCAACTTCCATATAAAACCACGTGTGATTGAACTCACACGTCCGTTATGTTGAGCTAAGAACATCTGTGATCATTATAAAAACTGACAAGCTGTTCACATGCAGTTAATATTTGGAACTTACCACCCCCGTGTCCAGCTGCTCCGTGCTCTGAGAGGGAGCCGCTCCGGTCAGGGGTAAAAGACACCACAACACCGGCAAAACGAGCAGCATCTCCGGGCACATATTCCTCAAACAAGTGCGGAGAGACAACGAAACCATGGTGCCCTTATGTCAGGTTGGTCCCGCAGGGCTCACAAATCAAGCCCCAAAGCAGCAGCATCCACGGGGTAAATCTGAACGCACGCTCCCGGTGAAAAAAAGCAGCAGCTCCACGGGGTAAATCTGAACGCACGCTCCCGGTGAAAAGAAAAAAACGTTGCGAAGTCTACCTCACTGTGGAGCGCAGCCACATAAAACACATGAACACACGCGGAGCGACACGAGACCAGGATAGGATAATGTTTTGCTAGAAGACTTTTACGCGCGTTCGAAAACTTGTCCTTTGTCATGGGAGGTGTCAGTCCTTGCCAAAAACGCGTCCCCTCCGCTCCACTCACTCGTCTCGTCTGGGTATGGGAACAGCTGCGCGCGGTTTTGTCCCGAGTAGCAACACTAGAGGAGAGAGAGGGGGAGAAAGAGAGAGCGCGCACGGGATTGATAAGTATTTAGCCTTGAGATTCCGATCTAGAGGGAGAAAACGGAGGGATAGGGTGGAAGAGTGATGATGAGACGAGCAGTAGTACCCCTCCCCACCCGGACAACAGCGCTTCGGTCACTTCTGAATCCATGCGTAACCGGAGAGTCGTAAAGGGTTAAGTACAGAGGCATTAGGAGCAGTTTGTCACCGCTCGCTGCAACGGTTTTTACGAGAAAGATGTCAGTGTGGAGTGAATATGACACGTCCTCGGGTGTTGACATGCACAGCCACACATGCACGAAATATGGGATTTATTATGAGATAAACAAATCGTAAAATATGCACGGTCCCTTGTGCGTAGCCAGCGGCAAACCAGATTTAAAAGATCTTGGATTTTGTTTTTCCATCCATGCGTTTGATTTGTAAACGTTATTGTGATAGGATTCTGTTGTAAGTTTATTGTCACTGTAAGATTAATGTGAAAAGTTAACGCAGGAGGGATTAGAAAAGGATGAAGAAATAATAAGCACGAGGTAACAACAAAGTCCGAAAAGTTTGACTGGATATTTTTCAAAGTTAATCAATCACCAAAATATGGATTATGTAACTTCAACTAAAACTTAAGATGTTTGAAGTATGCATTTTATTTTATTTTATTTTATTTTTTATTGTTTTATTTTCAAATTGTGCAGCAGTCTATTGATAGTTTATGATAAAACTTTGTCATGACGTCTTGAAGTACTTCATGACTCCATCTACTCTTGAGGCCCAAAATAATATGTTAATCTGCCCAAACTGTCTTAATGACAGCTCCAGAACAATACCACTGATTGCATCTCATATAGCTACATTTTGTTCCTTAATTACAAAAAGTTACCCACTGACTAAATGCTTATGGAGCTCAACACGGGACTTGCCATATTTTTATAAATCAATTTTCCCCATAGACTTTTCACAAAATTCCAATTTTTAAAGGCTCTATCATAACGACATCAACCAATTACAGGAAGTATCAGTTCATTCTAAACAGTGACTACTACAAGAGACTTGGCTGTCTCCAATTCCAGAATATTTCTCTTTTTTAAACAGGGGGTTAACAGTTACCCCCTGCTACGTTTCGAACCAGAATCAAACATGATCGTGCAGTCAGATTTGTTTTTTTGACTCTTCTGAAACAAAAGACGTCACCTATCGTATAGTTCTTTGCTTATTGATTCTGCAGAAGACCGCAATGTTTTTCAATCCCTTGTGATATTTTTTCCCTTTCTTTTTTCTTTGTAAGCAGCCATATCTGTTTTGATACAGACAGAGCATGCATGTCCCTGAATGACCAATCCACCTCTGAATTAATCTGAAAACAGGGAAATCCACCAGTGACCAGATTCATGTCTTTGCAAAGTAGTGAAGAAGTTTGTACTCTGCATCCAAGGGAAACTTGGCTGTGGTGACTCCAGAAGGGAAAATACTAAGGAAACATTTTTAGATTTTTTTTTTTTTTATAGATTTCACACTCACTCCAGTTGCACTCAAAAAGCTCACGATATCAGAAGTGCAGCTTGGCCAAAAAGGCCATGACCTGGTGCTCACATTAAACTGCTCTCCATGACAACGGACACAAGTGCTTTGGTGAGTCAAAAGCAGAGGCTGTTTGTGTTAGAACTTTTTCTATTAATGCAAAACTAGGGAAACTAGCTTGGGAAAATATCTGGTGAATCAAACATCTTTAAATGCAGAAGATCTCATCTCAGAGGGAGTATTAAAACTGGATATATCACGTGCTGTGTTTATCAGATCTGCTCTTAGTGCAAAAGCCCGGTTTTTGAAAGTTTGTTATTTAGAGCAAATTTCAAAGCTTGCTTTATTTCATAAATGTGTTATTTGCATTACTTGACTTTTATGAATTTGTTTATTTAAAGACCTACTGGATGTATCTGGGAAAATTGAAAATTTATAGTAAAAAATCAATGAATACAGTTTAATTATTAAAATTCTACTTATGCAATTGCAAAGATTTAAAATGTCATTCAGCTCATTTTCCTCAACATCCCACTTTGTGACTTTGAGTGAAATCATTTATCATAATTATTACAACATAAATATACGTCTTTAAAATACTCACACTTGTCTGATCTCTAAGACTCCTGGGAATGCCATGTGCCGTGGCAGGGCAGGGTGTCTCTAGTTTTCCTTCGGCAAGACACCAGTACAAGGATGGAAACTGATGGAAATTAACCATGGCTACAGTCGTGGTTGACAGCATGTATATATAATGTATGCATAGTATAGTTATTTATATATTTTAATTTTGAATAGACTGAACACATATAGACAGGAAGTCACAAGATTCTGCACCAACATAACAAAAACCATTCACTTTGACTTGATACATATATACTACATGCTGCATACATTTTCAAGGACCCATATTATGCTATTTTCTGATCTATATTATAATGTTGTTTCCTCATCAAAAACATACCTGGAGTTGTGTTTTGTTTCATTCACACATATTTAACACACAAATACTGCATATTTGTGTGTGTTGTATTTGTGTCTTGTGATGTCATGTGACGATACAGAAAGTGCTCCACTGTCTTTAAACTCCATAGACCTTCACTAGAATCAGTTTGATCATTTCAGCCCTGGAACTACCACTCTCTACTGAACTAAAGGTAAAAGGAGCTGTTAAGTGGAAAACTGCCACTTCATGACATCACAAGGTGAAATAAAGCATTTGAGCTTTGGAGATGTAGACAAACTAATAACAAATGGTTACTCAAACATGTGTTAATGAAACAAAACACAACTCCGGGTAAGTTTTTGATGAGGATACAACATTCTAACATGAAACATGGGTAATGAAACAAAACACAACTCCGGGTAAGTTTTTGATGAGGATACAACATTCTAACATGGCTTAAAGCTCACAAGAGTCAAATTTGCATAATATAGGACCTTTAAATTGCAAACCTCTACTGTATTTTAATTTTGACTTCATAGTTCTTATCTTTTCGATTATCGCTTTTATACCATGCACTAAAATACTACCCTTAAAGACTGGACCTAATTAAAATGTTCACCTTGAGAATACTCCCCAATTAAACCAACGTATCGGCAGAAGCTAGAGCAGTCGAGTGGATAAAGTGCAGATGTCCCAAACACAATGATGTTTTATGTGGTACCCCTCATTACACTCCTATTTGCTTCATATTAGAGGAAAGTGTTTGCTAAGCTGCAGATAATTATGACATGAAACAGAATTATCAGGGCTCCTTTCTTCTCCTGAGCTTACAAGAATGTGTCTTTCTTTTTGATTCCTACAGTAACAGTATTCAAAGGAAACTGCAGAAAAGGAACTGCTGAAATGGTGAGTGCTGTGTGAGATATTTAAAGAGGGGGTATTATGCAAAATAGTTTTTTTTTTTTTTGCTTTCTTCCATGTTATAATGTTTTTCTCTCATCAAAAACATGCCTGAAGAGGTTTTAGATGTCATCCGTGCCTGTTTTAGTAATTTAGTGATCTCTCCTGAGCCCCATCCGAACCCTTCTTACAGTTAGCTGTAAGATTCTGTTTAATGCTCAGCCCACAAGCCTATGTCATCCAAGCTCCCACACGACAAAAATATACAAATACAACTGTTTTACACAGCAATTTGACCAACCTGCTGCAATGTGCAGTAGTTTCATTTGCGCTCTGTAGGGGGAGTGGTTTAGTATGGAGAGCAAAGGGAGTGGCAAGGCAAGTTTATTTGTATAGCACAATTCGTACACACGGTAATTCAAAGTGCTTTACAGAATAAGAAAGATATTAAAATCACAATACAACAAATCAAAACATAAATAATCACAAATGATCATCATAAAATTAACATTAAGGAGGCTCAGAGCTTCAAAAACAAGTGAAACTTAAAACATGTTAATATGTTGGTTTTGGCAAATAAAGCATTTTCAAAACCATAAAAACGTGGTGATATAAATATGTTATGTGTTGACCCCATAGAAGTTGAATATCCCTTCTTTAAGGTGCACTATGTATGTACATGGAGTTGCTATTGTTTTGTCTGAAATGTTCCACTGTATGACATTAAACATGACTGTTTTGCATTTATTCAATTGTTGTTGTGGAAATATTTGGGTGAGAACAAAATAAGAAGTCTTGAGTCAAACAATTTTGACTTTGTGTGGTTTATTCTGCAAGAGAAGGAGCAAAGTAGAGAAGAGAGTAGATCAGGTAGAGGAGAGACAGCGACCGTGGGCCAGTCCCACACTGGGTTTTACACAGGCTGGTACAGAGGCATGTACACAGGTCATCACGGCATAAATAATGAGGGGAGGACTGGGCAGTGAAGGAGTGCACCTGAGGGAGGAATGCTAGTTTTGATGGAGAAGTCCTGACCGAAACTGGGGCCAGATTATTATGACAGTAAATATTTTTAAGAACACATTTAAAATGTATTTTGCTATTACACTGGGTTTTGCACTGCAGCACCCACTGCTCCTGATAAGTTGCCCCAGCAGCACTGAAGGATCAGTCAAATGCAGAGGACCAATTTCCCTACGGGGACAATAAAGTCCCCTAAAGTACCTTAACCATAACCTTTTATCGCTTCTGTGTGTTCTACTAACTACTACCTATTCAAGAAATTACGAAAAAAGTAAAAAACATCAAGACACTTTTCAATCTCAACTGCAACGAAACACCACAACCCCCCACACATTCATTTGATATGATCCATTACAGCAGTCATTTATCAAGTGACTAGATGAGTTCTGAATGCAAAATGGCTTGTGCATTTTTCCATTCCCTTCAAAAACTCTTCTTCTCTGTCTGTGTTGAAGCTGGAATTCATCTTGTGTTACACATTGCTGCTTCGCTGTATATAAGGTTAAACTGAGACTCATTCAGTAACTCTACCATCCTAAAAATATTTCATTGCACATTTTGCAAGTTTAGCCAGTTATAGATTAAACAAGACTGAACAAAGTGAGCAAATCAAGTGCATTAAAGGAACTGTATGTAACCTACTTTCTTCTAGTTTTATAAAGGTAGTACATTCACAACTGCACCTAGGTTGCCAGTGCCTTAACCTATACATATAGAGGACACATACAAGATTTTCTCATTCTCAGTATATGGACAGGCCATGCCATGCCTCACAAGCACTGATAAATGACTGGCTGCAGGTGCTGAGGTTTAGAGAGTGAGGATTCAGATCAGAGAGAGTCCTTTTAGGTTTAAACCAAGTCATGTTCAGCACTGAAACTGTCATCTGATGCTAGTTTTGCTTTCTGATTGGATAATCATCTTGAGACCAAAGTTATAACATAAACAACTTGGCCATCAGGTCCAATGTTATCAGTAAAAGCTATATTTGAATAGCTGACCTTGTATCTGGGGACAGGGGTAGGTCAAAATCTTACATACATTCCCTTTAAAGATGGAATAGCCTATGTCATTTTTGTGGATGGGGGTCTGCCAGCTGTTTGTCTTCCATGGAGATTTTCTTGCTTTTAAAATGATCTATCTTGCATTTATTCAATTATAAGAATAACAAGAATACCTTGAAAAAATACATTTACATTCTTACACTGAGTGGGGTCACCTTTCCACAGATCTGTAACTTGGCCTGATGATGGTTTAATACAATACTGAGAAACATTCCAGACAATCAGCAGCAGTCAAGAACATCTCCATGGAGACAAGTAGGTGGAAGACCTTCTACTAGAAAAGTTGCGTAGTGTACTTTAAGTGAAAATCTACTAATTCCAATTCCATTCCTCAAGATTTAAAAAGAGGTTAAAAAACCTAACTCAAACAGACATCAGGGAATATAATTTAAATAGTGACAATTGTTTTATAGAATGCAAATAAGTGAAGCGTGTCCTTGTCTTTAAATGCATGTACAGACATAGCCTTTGTAATCTTTCTTTTTAATCATCTTTTGAAATTATGTGATATATGAAATATATAATTGAAACGCTCCCCATTCAACTGCATCAGTGGGGTTTTCAGTAAATACAAGATATTCATAAGGCTTGTCACGGTAACACATTTTGAAGTGTGATATATTGCTCATGTAAATATAGACAATAAACAATAACATTGAAAGTAAATCATAAATCAGAATTACAAAAATGTACAAAATATGAACTGCAATAAATAAATAACAGAATGCAACACATAAGTAGTGAGTTTGTGTCTGTAATGAGACATAGAAGTTCATAATTCAAACCATCACGGCTTTAATCTCATCGTAGTACTTGAAATTAACCCAAAATTTCGCATGTATTGAACGATAAGTTGATATAGGCGTAGTATTCATCTTCAGTGGTTTGTCTTGTTTGTCATGGATATAAACAGGAAACATTTGATTTTCTGGCAGCTCAATCTAGGGCTGCAACAATTGAACATTGAAATAATCGCTACCAGTCGACTATTAAAATGATCGCAATTGTATTTTTATGAACAAGAGAATGTCAACATCTTCCACTCTGCTACCTCACTCTTACTCTATTCTGTCTTGTACAAATTTTAACAAAAAATTTAAAGTGGCTGTACCTGATTTTTTTGTATGCAGCTGAGAAAAAAATGTCTTGCCTCAGCACAGATATATTGTAAAAGCAGCTCTCAGAATTGAAATGAGGCCGCTGTGTGTCTGCATCTAATTATGAAGTTTTTTATTGATCAAGAACCAAAAAGTTAGTTGTTAGCATTACTGTGACAGCAAACTAGTTCTGTTTTTCATGTTTTTAAGATGGTAAAAACCAGGTCAAGCGCTTTTAAGACTCATATTGAGCTCTTTTTGATGCAGACAGGAGCAAAAGCTATCAACAGATTTCAGTGTATGGGAGAGTAAAAATAATTGATGTGCAGTTGAGTTGACTGCAGTAAACTGTTGTATTTCTCATTTGTATTTATCATGCGGATGGACAGTAATGGGAGCATGCACCTGTGCACCTGCCACTACTCTGGCCTGGCACTGTGATTCATGTTACAGGTCTTCTCTCTGGTATTTACATTCACAAACAAGGGAGAATCATGATTGTTTGTTATATATAATCATATTGTTATGTTAGAACAATGGGAATTCAGTCATTCAGTCATAAAACGAGACAGGACAGATGGGATGAGTTCAAATGATGGAATTTAAATAACATAAGAATGTATTTATTTATTAAGTACATGTTACGCTTTCTACAACTTGTGAGAGCACTGGGTCACCACATTAGTCACTAGTGCTTTGTCCAGGGATTCTTCTCCACATCATGATCTTGGAATGTACAGTATGACGTCAGACTTGATGACAACAGGACACTAAGTTACAGATCGGGTCTGTTGAGAGGCGAACCCATTCACAATATGCACACACACATACATACAGTACATAATTTGCACATAGCTACAACTGAATACAAAACAGGCACTGCAGGAAATGGAAGTCTGTTTCCAATTTTGTCTAGACCAGACTGTCAAAAGAAGCGAACTAAAAGAGTGTGATGTGACCCAGTCAAATGAAGCTCATCAAGGCTAACGGTTACAGAGACGAATTTGGAGCCGATTTCCATATTTGGAATTCCAACCGTGAGTATCAGAGCAACCAAACGGCCAATCCGGAGCGAGGCGGGTGAAGGTAACGCCCCTTCCCGCCCGCACCAGTGATTTAGTAGGGAGCGGGCGCTTAGCAACGCTGTCGATCAAACATGTCGCTAATGCCAGCGGTAGCAGCCTCGGGGAAAGACGGCGCTTGATTTGTGTGTTATCAATGTTCATATCTTGATTTACAACACAAGAGCAAAATAAAAATACTAGGATCGTGTAGAGCGGGTTAAATTGAACGTTTTAAGACTAAAATTACGAGCCTGACAGCAGCAGTTACGAAGAGAGGGGCGACAGTTTTTCAATACAAAGTGAATTGGAGCCAGAGTCGATGGAGCTGGAAGCGCACCCATGTTATTGTGAACGCGGCGGCTAGCAGGTTAGCTACGTCCATTTATATATACAGCCTGTGGTCTAGACACATGATTGGAAGTTATTTTAGTTCTGTTTAGTGCACTATAGACATAAACTGTTAAATGTATTTACTATTTGATATCACATTTTGAAAATCTGCTTGCTATATTTTACTATACAGTCAACATTCATTAAAGGCATCAGATTTTTCTTAAAATGTGAAAAAACAGAACTAGTTCATTTTAAATGTTTTGCAGAAGTTATTCCGAGCATTCTAATTATTCACCGCTATGAGTTTGTAAGTGCTCATAGGCCAGAGTGGAGTTTTACCATCACTGTAAACAACAACTAGCATGCTAACCTTCCTGATTCTCAGACAAAAAAGGACTTTATAATCAGATTTAGTACACAGCAGTCTGAAGAGCTGCTTATAGAATATATCTGAACCTGGGCAAGACAAAATTAACTCAGATACATTGCATAAAAATAATTGAGTACAGGCTCTTTAACTACGGTTCCATTGGCAGTTGAACAATAATTACTAAGAACGAAATGCACAAAAGAACTACATAGACAAAATGGAGAATTGAATGAGTAATTATTGAACCAAGTCTTACAAGTCTCAAATACAACAGCTTGCAAAACTCTAAAAGATGACGCTATGTAACCAAGCCATTACAAAAGGAAGCATTCAGATGTTTAGTGAGTTTGCATGTACTACACGCTCCATTTGACAGCCTGGGCCGACCCTCACTGTAAATAATGTCCTCAATACCATTTATTTACTTTGGATGACTTGTCAATACGAGCAGACAGTAGGATCAATAACAGTAATGGATGAGAGGAATTCATCAGTGGGAAAGTGTGTTTGCTCCCTGCCTTTGCTCCTCCAGCCAATCACAGCCTCTCATTCAACTCTGATGGAGAGCTTGGTTTGGTCGTCATAGCCTGTAATTGGGTTATTTTGGGAAGAGGAAGCATTTATATGGTTTCTTTATAGCAAGATGTTTTTCAGTGTTGGGAAGGGTGCAAAAACATCTTTATTCCCAGTTACTCAGTTGTGCTTCCGAAGGTCCGTGGTTCCACTTTGTAATGTAATTATAAATACATTATAAATAAAACCCATAACGCAGCTCTTAGGGTCAAAATGAAATTGCTGTGTGCTATCTAATTATAAAGCATCCACAAACCCTGAAGTAAGGCTGGTGCGCTGTTAGCATGGTAGTTGTTGTTAGCATCACTGTTGCAGCAAAACTCACCTGTGACCTCTGAAAGTTATGAAAAAAGCCTATAAACTCATTGCGGTGAATAATTATGATGCTACAAATGTATTAGGAAAGCTACAAATACGTTTGGATTGCTACAAACCATTTATATTTAACTACTTTTTTCATATTTTAGGACAGTAACAATCTGCTACAGCACCTTTAATTGTGATTACAGAGACTCTCGGCTTATATTATCTAAAGTGAGGTCAACTTTACCTTCCCCAAAAGGAAATTTGTCTTGGGCATGAATCACTACAATCAGAAATGTGCATGTTCTCCTCTTGATTGAAGACGACAGCTCTTGTGATGTGGCCCCAGCAGATCTCAACTCAGATATTCCTCCCTCTGAAGTGATCCTCTCATTGTAAAGCGTTTTTATCACCCACAAACCAGGAAGTAAAGCTGGTGTACTGTTAGCATGCTAGTTGAAGATAGCCTTACCGTCAGCTGCTTTTGGACTGAAAGTTGTGAAAAGCACTTGTGACTGTCATTAACCCTTGATTGAAGATGGTGGCTCTTGTGATGTGGCCCCTATAGACCTCGACTCGGGTACTCCTCCCTCTGTAGTGATCCTCTCATTTACACTTCACTCCAGCTCTCTCATGGGGAGGGGTATAAATAGGCGACTTGTGAGAATCCCTGGATGCTTCACTATGAAAGAGTGCTGGTGTGTGCTACAGTATTCCTTACTCCTGCTCTCAGCAATATACAACCATGTCAACAAGGCAATGAGTGGATACATTTACATGGCCAGTGAAAATCAGATAACTCAGTCGGAGTTATCAGATAACCCAATGATGAGGTGTGAGTTTTTACATGCACAAGAGAAATCTGATCATCAAAACGTGTGGATTTTATTTGGTAACTGTCATATTTAGAAGACCAAGTGCAATACATTATTTACATGTTCCTGTCTTCTATAATAAAACAGATGTAAGCTTTTATTCTGAAAGAATAACAAGAGTCTTTGAGTGATGGATGTTTTTATTTTTCTCGTCAAACTTCCAAAGGTCAGCTCAGAATGTAGTTGTTCCAGTGGGAACTATTAACTATTAACAATTAACTGTTTCCTTTTTTTATACATTATTCAAGTTTTTAAAAGCTATCACCTGTGAGGTTATTTTCTTTTTGGTTACCAGTAGATGGCAGATGAAACCTGTTCCCCTCACCTGGCCTTTGTTCAGACTCACCCGTGTTCTCTGGTCTTCTTCTGCCAGGCCAAAACTGGCACACTGTCAGGCAGAAGTAACGTAGATCGCATCTAGTGATAATGCAACATGGCCCTGTCAGCCAGTCTAACTATGGATGGTAGCTTTAAACTATTTTTGAAAACCTTTCATAATATAGCTATAGTAGCTTGCTATGAGCTGATCAGCTTTGCGAGGGTTGTCCACCCTGTTTCACTTTCTCATTGGTAAAAGCTGTAATAAAAACCCGTGGATGTTGCAAAAAAAAAAAAAAATGCGAGTGAATACTACCAACGTGCCAAAGGGTTTATGTGAGCCAGGAAGGGGTTATGCTGATTTAAATACCTTACTACTTTCACAGTTTGAAAATCAGATACCCGAGCTTTAACATTTTCAAATCACCTGTACATTATACTTTCATTTTACTTTAAATCCGTAGTCTTGGTTAGAGGTCAGAACTAATGTATTCGATGTTAAACCAATGCCTAGAAACGCATTAGTTGCGGTTGTGCCTGTTATTTCACCTTTCACTTTTCCATGTGAAAACTGCACCGTATCACTGCGCTGACTTCTAACCTTTATAATGAGCATCGACAGAGCTGGTTGCCTCAGTCAGTCAGGAGAAGTTTTAAATGTATTATTTAACAGCCTCCATCTACAACTTGATGAAATGAATCTTCGACGGCGTTGTGATAAATCTTGCATTATTAGGCCGCATTGATGTCAAAATACAATGCTGTAATTATTTAACTCGCCCCCTACCGCTCCGTTCCACCCAGCCTTTTGTTCTCCTCGCCTCTTGCATTGTGTGACTTTCCGTATAAATCTTATGCTGTATTTGTGATTAGTGGCAATAGCGTGATAAAACCCTTGATTAAATCTGCAGTTAGCCCTGGGTCCAGCAGCTATAATGAAATCTGATATGCGTTATAGGTCTCTGCGTGTGGACAGCTCACATTACCGCTGTAAAAAAGATGAATGTTTGTTGCCAGAGCTTGGACGATGCATCTCATTCTTTTCTCCCAAGTGGAAAACAGGCTCCACTGGAAATTGGATAGTGAAATGAGAGAGGCCAAAGGGGCTGTAAATGCCACGATGCGCTACCTTTGTTCTGTCCATGTTAATCACGCTGGAGGGTGCGGGCAGATTGGATGCACCCAGCTCTGAAGCACTGCCCCCGACTCGTCTCCGCTCACCCACAGACAGATGCAATAGCTGGGGCAGTGGGTGCTCTCCGCGGGTGAAGGTTAGAACAAGAGGCTGCTCACTATGTGCACCTGTAAACAAGACGTCGCTCCGGATATAGCGGTCTGAAGAGGATGGATGTTGTTAGGGTTAGTTTTACTCTCTGGGTGGGGAAATGGGGTAAAGAAGTCTGGGTAGTTCATGGGAGAGGTGCCAACAAGTAAACAAGGGATACGTGGAGTGATATTTTAAATAGGGATCTGACACTCTGTACTGGATATTGGCACTGATCCAGAAAATTTAGCTGGACCAGATATCGGCTTCCAAATATTGCTTCAGCTCATATCCTCGTTGGACATAAAAAAAAAATGTAATACGACTATTTATTAGTTTACTAGTTGTAGTTGGCCCAGAAAGTCTCATAATATATGGTTATTTATACAAAGCTCTTCTGTATTTACTTGAGTGATAAATAACAGCTACATAAACATTTGGATCAGTTTTGTCTTATGTTATTTTTGTTTCAAGGAAAGAAATGCCATTGTCACTGTCTGCACTGGTGTCGGCTGATATCATGTACCGGCAGATACTTAAAGCCATGAAAAAGCTGGACTGCTGCGTCCCTAAATTTAAAGGTGCACTATGTAACTTTTCTGGTGGAGGGTTCATCATGTGCTTGTCTCCATGGAGGTGTTTGCCTAGAACATTCCACAATACGGCATTAAAATGATCTATCTCCATGGGGACAAAGCGGGGCAAGTTACAAGTTATAGATTTATGGAGAGGCAAATCTTTTACTACATTTCTCACAAAGGCTGTCATGTTTGTTTTGATTGGCTGGATTGGTTAATCCACCTGCCAATCCCAAACATCGGAACTCAAACTGATAAGACGAGGTCCGAGACTGTGCATCTAGTTTCTTTCCTTGACCCAACCTTTTTTTTTAATAGAATACATGCGTGCTACATCTCCGAAACATTCTTTTCTCAGGAGGCATACGTTCATGTGAAACCATTTACAAAACCATAAATTCCTCACATATTCAGTGTAGAATGAATAGAAGTATGTAGTTTTCCCATTAGATTTTCAAATGTGCAGATAAACACACACAAGTACCTTCTGTTTTCCTAACTCTGAACTCTTAGCAAACGGGTTAAAAGCTGTTTTCCTTTAAACTCAATTGATTCTGATTTGCATCAAAATGTCTTCAGCTTGATCGTTTTTGTAAACCTGGATAAAAGCCACTTGAAATGCCTTTCCCGAGCCAAAACCTTGCTGAAAACGTTCTTATTGTCCCGAATACCACAACGCGTAAACCTTGGCAAACGTGCCACACAAGTGAAAATTGCCTTGAAATCCTCTTCTTTCTGCTCCCCTTTGCATTCTACTTTTTTCATTTTTTGTTTGTTTTTGCATAGTAGCCTAGAGGTAAGAAAAATTGGATAGGAGGCCTGGGTGTTTAATGAGAGAGGTTATTTAGTGATACATGGGGTAACACTTAAAGGTGCACTCTGTAACTTGGTGGGGGGTCAGACACCTGCTTGTCTTTACAGAGATGTTACCGTTTTGCCAAGAATGTTCCACAGTTTGATAATTATCTACACTACCAGTTTCTTTAATTCCAAGATGATGTAGATTGTAGATTCTCACTGAGGGCATCAAAACTATGAATGACACATATGGAATGTACTAAACAAAAAACATACTTTTTTTTTTTTAAGCCACACTTTGCTTTGATCACTGCTCTGCACTCTTGGCATTTCTTGACCCTGACAAGGCAAACCTGTGAAGTGAAAACCATTCGAAGAGACTTTATCAAGAAGCTCATTGAGAGAAGGTCAAGGATTTGCAGCACATTTACTTTTTTTTTTCTTTGCTACATAATTCCATCTTGCATCATACATTATATGTCTTCTTTATGTATATAAAATGTAGGAAGTAGTAAACATGAAAAAAAAACAGTGAATGAGATCACAAGCAAAACAAGTTACAAGTCAGATTTATGCAAGTCCGTTTTTATTTATTTTATTTTATTTTTCAGTTTTTTTGTCTAATAGCCTGGAGGTAACATGGGAACCGTTTGTGAATGGCTTCATTTCTCTGATGTTAATAAGTGTCAGCACAGAAAGGGCTTCTTGCTAATGCCAGCTCCCCTGCAGTTCAGTGGTGCTGCGACCTTGACAGATAATAAAAAGCTGCGCGGTAGGATCCTCGGCCAAGTAATGCATCAAATAAAGTGCGCTCCCATGGGTGGCTGTCCCCCTGTCCTCCTCTTCACGCCTTTCATGTCATCCCCAAACGCCTGCCAAGAAATCCCATGTCACGCTGAGACGGTGAACACTGTATGTACATGGACAGCTTTGATAGACTTATAATAGCCAAAGAAAATGTATTTAAATGTATGCATGTATGTTCCAACTGAAAAAAGAACTTGGGATGAGTCACTGTTTGCAGATTATGTTATGTTATTTCTAACCCCCAGAAAACTGTAAATATCTTGTTTGTTTTGCTGAGAAGAAATGGATGTGCTTCAGAGAAAGTTGTGAATTACCACATTTCTCTCCAATATGGGTTTTATATTCTGGAGATAAAATAAAAAGTGGATGCTTGATGTGAGCGTACACCTCAGGTTTCAACCCCAAACCAAGAATAGGATGTTCTGTCAGGAGGAATGGGCCAAAATTCCTGCCAGCTATTGTGAGAAGCTTGTGGAATATCCAAAACGTTTGACCCAAGTCATACAGTTTAAAGGCAATGGTACAAATACTTATGAAATGTATGTAAACGTATAACTTTGAATGAATGAGCTGACTCACCGCCAAACAAAATTTACCTGTTTGTACCAATAAAGTAACCTTGAACCTTGAACACTGAAGAAAGAAATGAAAAATTTTATTTAAAAAATCCTTCTTTCATTATTCTGGCATTTAGCAAATAGAAATAATTTTGATAATCCTGATTGACCTAAAACAGAAAAAGTTTAGTCTGATTCACGTCAGACAGTGAGGGAAAAAAGCATATGTGTCATTTTATATAGTGTATGTAAACTTCTGGTTTCAACTGTATGCTTTTACATTACAAAACTACCATTACCAAAAAAAGATTATATAACAGAAAAATCCTTTTTACTCTGTACAAATGACATTGGCAGTGATGGCATAGAAAGCTTTTATGCTGTTTGTATGTGCCAGTATCTAATATGTTAAGATTCTGTTGAATGAAAGCAACCAAAATTATAATTGAAATACCCTGATATTGGCGAGACATACCCAGTAAATTGCCAGCTGCATTAATAACAGTGTGGAATGTTGTGCATAAAAAGCAGTCATTTCAGCCACCACAGTGAGATAGCATTGGGCTTTGTGATAATGCTGTAAATGACCATCCTTATTCAGGAGATTAGAGCGTGAGACTGGGATTTTGGGCTTCCATTAATCTCCTCTAAGACCTTTCATAAGAGCTTAGTCCAGATGATTGTGAGAGATGCTGACCAAGTAGTTCCTCCTGGCAAATACCGCCTTTCGCTAAACAACCATCCTCTACTTTCTCTTTGTTTGAACCAGCGCTAAATGCTTAACTAGCAATCTTTACGCTATTGTTCAAATCCTATTCTCAGATATGCACGTGTTTCTGCAGGGGTAGAGGAGAGCGTAGGGAGGGGTTTGGTGTACTTACAGGTCTATTCTCTATTCATTGTTTTATTCGAGATTTAAGCAGGTATGTGGTATATGGTGAAGAGAAATTGGGAAGTTTATTTGTTTATTTCCTTACTCATAATTATTGCTGACCAGTGCCTGTTAATGAACTTGAGATACATTCTGTAAACATGCCACATTGTAGCCACGGGCATCTCTTGGGAAGCTCCAAAGAAGTTGTTTAAAAAAGCAGTGGTTCAATGACAGCAAAATAAAATTAAATAAAAAAATTGTGAGACCAAAAATTTTAACTGCACCGCACCATTTATTTATTCTAAATTATGTCAAAATCTTGTCTCGTTGTTGTGGATCCATCATCAGGCGAGTATTGTCAAGATAGTATGGGGACAAATGAATAGTTGTCTCTCTGTATTTGCAGACTAGCTGGTCAGGCGATACCCCAACTACAACTACAACTTTACAATTAACATCAGCACCTGTAACTTCAAACTGTATAGAGGTAAAGAAAGTAAAGAATTGGCCTATTCAGATGAGTGACCTAGAATTTGGGTAGGCCTGGTCTAATTTTGGTTTGATCCTGTTATAGTCCTGGTTCATTGCCGATTTTTATGCGGTGTGTCTGCAAATGTGAACACACTTAATGATCATAGTCATACATACTTCTGGTCTTCTAAAATATTAAACATGAACTTATTTTCTTCCATGACTTGAATATAGGCCTACAGCTTGGACCTTTAAGTAACAACACAGTGACACTAATCCTTACCTTTACAAACACCACTAGTCTTTCGGACGTCCTGTGTCAGCAGTGAGGAGCTTATATGTAAAATGGCAGATACAGAGAGCAGAGGACATAGGATGAGTCAGTGTGTGAGCAATAGGCCAGGGGCAACGGTCTGGTTCAAAAAGGGCATATTAAGAATTGTTTGCACTGCTCTATCATTAAGATGGAGGGAGAAGACAGGATCAAATTATGTTTTTATTCTTCACACTAAAACTAATTTGGATAAATGCAGTGGTATGGGAAACAGCTGTAATTCTTAGCCCATTTTTTTTATTTCTAATTCTGCAGCCATGATGTGTAAATATAAAAATAAACAAATTAGTTCTTTAACTTTTCTACATGTGTCCAAGCAACAGCAGTGTTAACTAAAACTACTAAAGTTCAATTTTATTTTAATTAGGTTTCTTTTTTTTTTTTTTAAACTATGATATAATGTTATTTTCTAGTACTACCAATAATGCACAGTAACTTCCAATGTTTACTTATATTTTGTGTGGACAATTCATTCTACACAGATAATATTGCCACTGATGGTGTGTCATTATCAACTTAAAAATGGTCAGTTTCTATAGAATCTATGAGATTAAAGTAGCCTCAGTTCAAAATGGGACTAAACACCTAAACTCCGCCCACAACCACATGTCAAATAGAGCTACTAAACTGAGCAGTACCTGGAGGAGGAGAGTGACAGAGGAAGAGGGGTGGGGTCTGGTGTGATTGGTCTGACAGGTATCCACACTTCAGACTCCACCCCTGCAGCAAAGTTTTATTTATTTGTTTATTTGTTTATTTATTTGGATCCTATTAGCTGAAAGCAGTGCAGTCAGCTAGTCTTCCTGGATCCATTACAAATATACATTCATTGGCCCTCGCCACTCACGAA
>JACM01066504.1:0-13767 GCA_000787095.1 Periophthalmodon schlosseri
GTCCCCCTGTGTGGTTCTGGGATTTTTTTTTCACCGTTATGATCATTTTGACCCCACGGGGTGAGATCTTGTGTGGAGCCCCAGATCAAGGGAGATTATCAGTGGTCTTGTATGTCTTCCATTTTCTAATAATTGCTCCCACAGTTGCTTCCAAGCTGGTTACCTATTGCAGATTCAGTCTTCCCAGCCTGGTGCAGGTCTACAATTTTGTGGTGTCCTTTTGTGGCCAAGAGGGAGGCTCTTAAAATGTTTAAAATTCGCTAAAACTATTGCAAAAAAAACCAAAAAAAACAAAAAAAAAAAAAACACAGCAACGCCACCTAGAGTTAACGAGTCTAGGACTAATTTAAAACCACAGGTGAAACCAAGGGGTGAGCAGTGGATTAAAAACCAAGATGTAAAAATGTTAAAAATGTATTACAAAAGGTTGATTAAAAATCAAAATAAAATAAATTGCTAATAAAAACGAAAAGGCTAAAATGTCCACGGCTAAGATGATAAAAGTCCATAAAACCAAGATGTCAAAAGTGGCTTGTGCAGATCCCAGCTTGCTCCCGGCTTCTCCAGGCGACACCGGTGCGCTGATTGTGTGGGGGCACAGAACAACTGCCATTGGGGAGCACAAATGACGCTTTACGTCACCCACCCAAGGCGTGGCCGACTCACCGCGCTGGACGGCCGTTGAGAGCCATCCAGTAGTAGTAATGTTGGTCTTTCCTCCGGCCCCTCGTTTCCTCCAGCCGCCGAGCTGCGTCGCTCCTGCAAGGGGAGGAGAGCTGCCAGTGGGGTGGAGAAAAATTGTGAGCTAGGTTACCCACCCCGTGTGCCGCCACTCACCGGGTCTGGGCGGCTCTCGAACAGCCGCCCAGTTGACTTGATCACGCCTTAGTGAGTGTTGGGCCGCCACCGGCTCCTGCTTCCCCATCTGGGCCTGCGCCTCTCCGCATCCGTGCCTCTGCCCCAGTTGTGCACTCCGTCTGCTCCAGGCCACTCTGATGCCGTCTCGCGTCCCAGCCCGTGTCCGTAGCTCGTACCCTGCGCTCGTGCTGTCCTTGTTGGTGCCCGTCCTTCCTGCCGCGACCCCGTGTCTTTCCTTCTGTGTCCTTGGGTCTTTCCTGCTCGTGCCCTTTCCTCGTCGCCCCCCTTTTCCTCGCCTTTCTGGTCCATTTATCAGCCTCCCATTGATCTCCGCACCTGCTGTTAATTGCAGACAGGTGCGTATAGCGAATGTCTTCTGCTCTGGCTTGGGCAATGGGCGGGTCCCGCGCCGAAGACTCACCGTCCAACCAAACAACAAACAGTTCAAAATCAAAACATGCAAATCAATCAAGTAGGCCACATTTGACAGCTCTTTGGTCTTGGCCATAGTGGAGTTTGGAGTCTGACTGTTTGAAGTTGTGGACAGGTGTCTTTTATACTGATAATGAGTTCAAACAGGTGCCATTAATACAGGTAATGAGTGGAGGACAGAGGAGCTTCTTAAAGAAGAAGTTACTGGTCTGTGAGAGCCAGACATCTTGCTTGTTTGTAGCAAGATGCTTGTTAAATGCTTATTTAACTGAGGAATTTACAAATTAATTCATAAAAAATCCTACAATGTGATTTCCTGGATTCTTTCCCCCCATTCTGTCTCTCATAGTTGAAGTGTACCTATGATGAAAATTAGAGGCCAATTGGGAGAACTTGCACAATTGGTGGCTGACTAAATACTTTTTTTGCCCCACTGTGTTTGAGCAAAATGTGTCTTGCCCCAGTCCAGAGAGTGAGAAATAATTTGACCGCTGCAAACTGTTTAAAATGAACTAGTTCTGTTTTTCATGTTTTTAAGACGTCAAACTCAGGTACAACACCTTTTAATGGTTCATGTATTTCTCTTGGTTAAAAATACCTTGTAAAACATATATTCTTGCTGTGAGTGGGGTTGCCTCTTTACAGATCTGACCTGCAACATTGCCTGGTAATGCACCCCACTTCTCCATGGAGAAATATAGGTTTAATGCAATACCACCTCCATAGATACAAGAAGGGGTGCAGTACTTGATCACTTTTTGAAGAAATTGAACTTTCCAGAGTACTTTTCTAGGAGCGTACTTTTACTCCTATTTGAGTAATATTTTTATTGAAATATCAGTACTTTTACTTGAGTAAAAGTTGTGATTACTCTTCACACTGTGAGTGAGTCTAAAGTGACTTGATCTTTGTGTTGACAATATAAAATGGTTTGAACATTTGTGTTTCTTGCAGCTCCTTCAGATGTGATTTAGTTTGTCTCATTTTTGTGTCCATCCTTTGAAAACATCAGATTTTGTGCGTTATTTAATGTTTTTTTTTTCCTCAAATTACATTTACTTCAAATTATAAATCAGATATTATGTCCCAATATTTACTTTTACTTTTTTACTCTTACTTGAGTAAAATTTTTAGCTACTCTACCCACCTTTAGATAGAAGCAGCAGGGTTGACCCTTCACCATAAAAATTACATATTGCACCTTTAATATACACAAATAATTAACACATTTCTAAACTTTTTGTAAATTAAAATGTTTCTGATTTAAATCCAGGTTTTGTCCTTTCAGCTGATACCTGCATTATTTTATTTATTTTTTTTACTAATTTCATATACAATACATGTATTTTACTATCAGTATTATATTTTAGTATTTTTCACATCTGACAAATTTTTTTTATTTTATTTTTTTCGATCATTACATTCAAAATCAAACATTTTCCAACTTGTATAAGGTTGTACATAGCATTTCTATCATGACCAAAAGGGTTTAGGCTGAACTAAGAATTACTTATAATGCCTAACCCTATTTAATAATAACACAAGAATTCCAAGAAAAGCAGCAGATCAGTTCTACAACATGTGACTCAATATATAAACAAAAGAAAAACTACAAACAACAGAAATTCACATGGATCATTCCTGAGTCCTGTAACTTTCAAAAAGTAATGTTTTATACCTCTTTTTAAATGCTTCTATTGTGTAGAAGCTTTTTAATTTGTCATCAAGGTTGTTCCACACACTAACCCCTCGAACAGAAATACAACGACGTTTTTTACTGGTCCTGGTTAAGAAGGTGAATAAAAATAAAATAAAAAATCAGATTCAAAGTGCTTAAAGGGTGCTGAGTTCTGGAGCCTCATACTGCCCAGTGTGACTCAGACTAAACAAGTCTATTCTGAGCTCTGCGGTCTCCTGTTTATCCCACACACACAAGTACAGTAGCACTTAGAGAGAGGTGGGGCCCCCAGGAGCCGCCAACCCTCAGGGACCCTGTCATTACACAGTGGCCCTCCCCTGCTCACACACGAGTCCTTGGTGCGAGTCCTGGTGTCAGTACAATATTGAGTATTGTTTCAGAGCACTCCTGGTTAGATGCTTGGCTCCATATTGTTGACATTGTACTGTACTTGCACATGGGTAATGGTTAGTACGAGACAGTAGGCTCTGGAGGCTGCTGTAGTGATCTGTAAACCTCTGCAGTCATGTGGTGCCTCGGGTGCTTGGGTTTCCGAATGAGAAGTGTGACTTGTTTGCGTCATGTGCTTTTATATCGGAAAGTTGGGATTTTGATCTCACCAATCATACAATCACTGGCTCTGCTCTTCAACAAAGTGTAATGAATCTTACCAGTTAGTGCTGTTGTAGTTAGCCCAGACTTCCCTCACCCTGGACACTTCTCCTACTCATTTAAATGACCTGCTCATCTAAATGACCTACTCATCTAAATGACCTGCCTATCAAAATGAGCCTACTCATCTAAATGACCTGCTCATCAAAATGACCCTACTCATCTAAATGACCTACTCATCTAAATTACCTGCTCATCTAAATGACCCTATATCTAAATGACCTACTCATCTAAATGACCTGCTCATCTAAATAACCTACTCATCTAAATGATCCTACATCTAAATGACCTGCTCATCTAAATGACCTGCTCATCTAAATAACCTACTCATCTAAATGACCCTACATTTAAATGAGCTACACATCTAAATGACCTACTCATCTAAATGACCTGCTCATCTAAATGACCTACTCATCTAAATGACCTACTCATCTAAATGACCTACTCATCTAAATGACCTACTCATCTAAATGACCTGCTCATGTAAATGACCCTACATCTAAATGACCTGCTCATCTAAATGACCTGCTCATCAAAATTACCCTACTCATCTAAATGACCCTACTCATCTAAATGACCTGCTCATCTAAATAACCCTACTCATCTAAATGACATGACTTTGAATACATGTACTAACTAGCCTTTTAAATCAACCTGTTCAGTCAGATGAGGTCACTATGTGCATGCCTCTCTGTATTTACACACAAACATACAACTGATGTCAGGGCGACAGGGCCAAAGAGATATGTGCACCAGTCAGGGCAGGTGAGAGGGCTCCTTTGTTTGTGACTCAGCCTGTACTACCGTATCTGCTCTGAGGTGGAGGTACCCCTGGCAGAGGATCCAGGGGTACCACACTGAGCTCTGGGCACATGGAGGGCACAAGGGGGTGAGAGGGAGGTGTGTCCGGGGCTTCAGTGCCAGGGATGAAAGGTATAACGTCATTTTTAGCCTCACAGCTGGTAGGAAAAAAGGATCCTCAACGACAACAACACTCACTACATTTACATACACAAAGAACTCCAGGTTTGCTGAACAACCAAATTCAAATCGTCTTTGCCCCAAAACCTGTCAGACCCCCTATCCCAGTCTACAGCAGGTCAAAGAACCCAGCTAGTAATTTAGCATTTGACTTTAAGACTTTGCTGTAAATTAACGGCCAATTTCCAACAGTATTTTACTCTTGTTACAGTAAACAGCACTACACAGTAAATCGCAACACATTCTGGGAGAAAAAGTGGTGGGAGTGTTGAAAAACTGCATTATCGTGATTATACAGTAGTAAAATCATAGCTGCAATGGGAAAATGACGGATCGGATTTTAGCCTTAGTTTAGTTTAATATTTTTTTACTTTTTGGAGACATTTTATTTCACACATAACAGCTCGTCAGCCTTTTATGCTGGACACAGCTGTAAATATATGGAATGTGCTTCTCCTCAGTCACCACCAGACCACAGACAGCAGCCCAACTATAGGTAAGTCACTTAAAATGTTCAACTCTGAAATATTACTATTAAGTTAAGGCAATAAATTCATTTATTGGTTTTGTTAAAATAGACTAGTGCCATTTTGTTGTTTTTTTTATTTAATTCACATGCTATATCGAGTATAGACTTTTGCTGTAGGATACTATGTGGGCTACTTTATTATATTACTACCTGAGTATATTTACTCGGTATTTAGTTCAGGAACTTTTTAAAGAAATTGGACTTTTCAGAGTACTTTTATAGCAGCATACTTTTACTCCTACTTGAGTAACATATAGTACAGTGTAACAGTACTCTTACTTGAGTAGAAGTTGTGGTTCCTCTTCCCACTGTAAGTCTAAAGTGACTTGATCTTTATGTTGACAATATGATCTGATTTGAACATGTGTGTTTCTTGCAGCTCCTTCAGATGTGATTTAGTTTGTCTCATTTTTGTGTCTGTCCTTTGAAATACCAGACTATTACATTACTTAATATTTTGTTACATGAATTTCACATTCCCGAGTCCCGAGTACCTCAAGTTTCTGGATGTTGTGGGGCTGTCTTGGCTGACACATCTCTGCAACATCGCGTGGGGGTCGGGGACAGTACCACTGGACTGGCAGACCGGGGTGGTGGTCCCTCTGTTTAAGAAGGGGGATCGGAGGGTGTGTTCCAACTACAGGGGAATCACACTCCTCAGCCTTCCCGGTAAGGTCTATTCCAGGGTACTGGAGAGGAGAATCCGGCCAATAATCGAACCTTGGATTCAGGAGGAGCAGTGTGGTTTTCATCCTGGTCGCGGAACACTGGACCAGCTCTATGCTCTCTATTGGGTCCTCGAGGGTTCATGGGAATTTGCCCAACCAGTCCACATGTGTTTTGTGGATCTGGAGAAAGCATTCGACCGTGTCCCCCGTGGTGTCCTTTGGGGGGGGTGTTCGCATTGCCGGCAGTGAGTCAGACCTGTTCCTGGTGCATGTTGGACTCCGCCAGGGCTGCTCTTTGTCACCAGTTCTGTTCATTGTATTTATGGACAGAATTTCTAGGTGCAGCCAGGGGCCGGAGGGGGTCCGGTTTGGGAACCACAGGATCTTATCTCTGCTGTTTGCAGATGATGTGGTCCTGATGGCTTCATCAAGCCAGAACCTGCAGCAGGCGCTGGGGCGGTTTGCGGCTGAGTGTGAAGCGGCTGGGATGAGAATCAGCTGCTCCAAATCTGAGGCCATTGTTCTTGACCAGAAAAAGGTGGCTTGCCCTCTCCGGGTGGGTGGTGAGTCCTTGCCTCAAGTGGAGGAGTTCAAGTATCTCAGGGTCTTGTTCACGAGTGAGGGAAGGATGGAGCGTGAGATTGACAGGCGGATCGGTGCAGTGAGTCGAGAGGAGCCAGCTGAGGTGGCTTGGGTATCTGTTTAGGATGCCTTCTGGACATGTCCACCGGGAGGAGGCCCCGGGGAAGACCCAGGACATGCTGGAGGGACTATGTCTCTCAGCTGACCTGGGAACGCCTTGGGGTCCCACTGGAGGAGCTGGTGGAGCTGGAGGACATGTCTGGGGTGTGGGAAGTCTGGGAGTCCCTGCTTAGACTGCTGCCCCCATGACCCGGCCCCGGATAAGCAGAAGAAAATGGATGGATGGATGGGATTTCACGTTCATGTCCAGACAGTTTCTCTTTAAGTTACTTACTTGAGTAGTACTTTTCCCAAATACTTTTTTAGTCTTACTTGAGTAATTTCTTGAACCACTACTTTTTACTTCTACTTGAAGTAATCTAATTTTGAAGTAATGTTACTCTTACTTGAGTACAATTGTTACTACTCTACCACCTCTGGTCACTGAAATAAACAAATCAAATTGAACGGTTGTTACCAGGCCTGGCTCGAGGTGACCACACTGATAATCATAGAGAGAGGTATCAGTCTGGAGTAGGGTTGTAAAAAGTATCAAAAATCCTATAGTATTCGATACTAAAACTAGTATCAAAACTAGATACTCATTTGAGCAGGTATCGATACAAAAAAGTCACATTCACAGGATAGAAATGAACCTTTCCTGAATATGTTTAGAATGATCTTGAGTATACAAGTATAAGACACATAGACTAGTATACGCCCATGGACCACTATGGAACCTACCTGGACCACTGAGGGATTACACAGATATAAGGCCACATGGGAATAGAACACAAAGTACCAACATTTAATGTGGAAAATCACATTCTGTCATTTTGCCTTGACATGTTTGGGCAAACAGCTGTCACCTCCAACCAGAGGTGTGGCACCAAATTCTGGGCCCTAGATAAAAATCATCTTGGGGGATCCGCACTACATATTGTCTTATGAAAAATGCATGTTACAGACTTTATGAGGGGCCCCTCTTTGCTCTGGGCCCTGGATAAACAGTGCGCCCCCCCCCAGTCTGATGCCTCCAACTGCTCTGACAGCTGGGAAATTCAGCTAATAAAGTGACACGTCATTACACTAGAAGTATCAAAACTAAACAAGACAGGTAAAGCAATAACGTGTCCATGGAGGAAACAAGTGGCAGATTCTTCACCTTAAAAGTTACACAAGCAGCGCACCTTTAGGGCGAAACACTACAGATGATTAGGAAAAAACCTTAATGAGGGGGTATTATACAAAATCGATTTTTTGGAGCTTTCTACCATGTTATAACATTATGCCCACATCAAAAACAGAGAGCAGAGAGCAAAGGGAGGGGGGCATAGCTAACCTGCTAGCCACTGCAAATAGGAGGTGAGCCTGGGTGCGCTTCCAGCTCCATCGACTTAAAATGTTCGTATTAACCCGCTTTACATGATCCTGGGGTTTTTATTTCAGTATTGTGTCCATAACTCAAGATATGAACATTAATAACAGACAAATCAGGCGCCTTCTTTCCCCGGGTCGCTCCCGCTAGCAGTAGCAACAGGTTTGATTGACAGTGTTGCTGAGCACCGGGTCCCTGCTAAACCAGCGGTGCAGGCGGGAAGGGGCATTACTTTCAAAAGCCTCGCTCCAGATTGACTCTCTGGTTGCTATAATACTTGTGGTCAGAATTCCAAATATGGAACTCTTCTCCAAATTGGCCCCTATAACTGCTAGCATGGATGACCTTCATTTGGAGCCACACGCTGTGGGTGATGTCACACTCACTTAGTCCACTTCTTTATACAGTCTGTGGTTAATACATTGTTTTTGTGAATGTAGCATTTTCATAACCATAAAAGGTTAATACCCCATAGAAGTAAAATACTCCCTCTTTAAATGTGGAGATATCCTGTTTGTACTTACATACATTGAAAATTACCGAGTTATTTTTTATCATGTGACGTTTTCATATAAATATAGCATTTTGTTTAAGTACAAGACTGTAAAGTTTGCTTTATGTGCGTGTACGTACTTTAAAGTGCCTGTGACAGGTTGGACTACTCATTTAACTCCTTTTCCTCTCATTTTTCCCCAGTTTGGCCATTTTTTTAGGTATAAAATTTTACTTCCTTGTTGGAAATCATGACATCACTTTAGGAAATTCCGTAACTGTTACCTAGCAACCATGTTGTTCATCATTTCACAAATAAAAATATAGGAAAACACATTTATTTTGTTTAAATAATGTTTTAAGTATCATAAAAAATGTGTTTCTTGCATGTAAATTGTGCCTAACTTTAGGACAGGATTCTCCCTGGTGGGATGGCATCAGTATGGAACTCTCGAAAATACAACTCTCTACTTCCTATAATTTTCAACATATTTTTCAGCTTTTCTTCGCAAATTGCTTCTTGATTGGAGTGAAACTATAATTTATATGTACAACAGATATTATCCCACCAACTTAAGTAGAAATGAGAAAATCATCAAAACCTGTCAGACTCACTTTAAGGGTAATCCTTCTGTCCAATATAAGTATATGCAGGTTATATGGGACAAATGGATTAAATGAAATAATACAACATCTGGACAGATTTGACAGTGTTGTTGTTTGAGGTGAAAGCCTATATGTTCAGAGAGCAAACTGACCAAAAAAATAAAATAATATTGAAAAAGGGAAAGTAGTGTCTCCCCTTAATGCCATACTGTAGAACATTCCAGGCAAAGCAACAACATCTCCATGGAAAACTACTGCAGGTGAATAAAACAAAATCTTAATGTAGAGATACCAGTTTGAAACTCGATCTGTATTACACATGATTTTTATCATGTAATGTTTTCATGGCCAAAATGTCACATATTTAGGACATATATGGATCTGAAGTATAAGGTAGTGGTCAAAGAAATTACTCAAGTCAGAGTAACTTAAAGAGTAACTGTCAGGATGTAACATCTGATTTATCTGAAGTTAATGTACTTTGAAGGACAAAACATTAAATAATGCTCGAAGTCTGGTATTTCAAAGCACAGACACAAAAATGAGACAAACTAAATCACATCTGAAGAGCTGCAAGAACACACAAGTTCAAATCAGTTCATATTGTTACAGAATGCTCAAGTCACTTTAGACTCACTGACAGTGGGAAGAGGAACCACAACTCAAGTAAGAGTACTGTTACTTCAATACTCATACTCAAGTAGGAGTAAAAGTATGCTGCTAGAAAAAGTATTTTGAAAATTACAATGCCTTTAAAAAGTGACTTAAGTATGTCTCTAGCTTGTTCACCCAGCCCTGCTTAATGATATATTTTGATAGCCAACCTTTACCCCCTGCCACGCCCTCCACCTCTGCATGTTGTTTTACTGATACCTTATTGTCCCAGATGTGAGAACATGGTTTGTCTAATGATTATTGGAGTATGTGTGGAATGCTGTGTACCGGTGATTCACATTCAAAGTTCAAATACACAGTACAGATACACAGAACAAATACACAGCACAGATACACAGTACAGATACACAGATACACAGATACACGTACACAGGACACATACACAGTACAGATACACAGATACACAGATACAGATACACAGTGCAGATACACAGTACAGATACACCGTACAGATACACAGTACACATACACAGATACACATACACAGTACAGATATACAATACAGATATGCAGTACACACACACACACACACAGTACACATACACAGTACACACAGTACAGGCTGCACTGGTCCGACTGGTCTGAGCAGGTCCCCATGACGTCACACACACATGCCTTAGGTGTGTGTGTGTGTGTGTGGGTGGGTATTTCTCATATTATGGGCACCTGCCTGACACAAATCAGGTCCCTAAGATGTAAACCTGTCATTATTAGATCAACGACATAGTTTAAAGTTCAGATATGAGTTAAAATAGGTTAAGCTTAGGGTAGGTCTGCTATATAGTGACATAATGAAGCAATTTGAAGTAATTTTCTCCAGTAGTTTCTATTTGGTTTTATGGTGTGTAAAAGGTACATTTGATAATGTAACAGTGCACATGAAAACAAACAAACACGTTGTATCAAACATGAACATCCTTGACCCTCCATCTTGTAAATCTTTCTCAACACTGGTTTAATATAACAAACAAAATGCTGTCTGTGCTTGAACTTAAATCATGCTCCTGGTAATCCACCCTGTATGAATGCGTCCACCCTCGAATAGATGCTCAGTATTCTAAGTGTATGTGATAGTTTTCAATGGGAACATTTAAAAAAAAAAATTAAGTAGGGCTGTGTATTAAGAACCCTAAAACGTCTTTGGAGAGACAGAAATAAACTGTGCTCATTTCCAATGATTCTGTCTGCATTAGAAATTGGCTGATATGGGTTTTTCATGACCGTCGCTGATATTGATTGTTTAGAAACTAGAGCAACTGATGGCCTATCAGCTCTGCCGATATTTTTGGGCTAATATGTAGGCCCTATTTAGGTTATTGTTCCTAAATTATGTAATTTAACTGTACTACAAATAAACTACAACTACAATGCATCCACAGAGACACTGAGTCAATTTACTTTAAAAGTCACATCTGTTTGGATCATTCAGATCCAAACAGGAAAGTCCCACTGCTTTTAAATCCTGTAATCATCATCTCCAAGGACATCCCAGGTAAAGCACAGACAATCTTCAACAGTGACGACGACCCATACTACTTCTCTTGACCTGAAGCATACACCCACCTCTGAGGATCAGATGCCATCAGACAGATGCTAAAAGAACGTGGAATGCGTTGTTCTTAACAAAGTTATGGAAGCACATCTCCACCCTGCCCAGTGTGGTGGAGGTGACGATTGTGATCTTTCAGAAATGTAGGTAGGGCTGGAAACAACTTCACAAGGTAAGTTTTGTATTTAATGCAGTAACACTTGACAGATGTTACAATGGGGTTGTTGTTTTTTGGAGTAGTTAAAACTGGGAAACGGCTGCACAGCTCATACAGATCTTGGGTTGTGGGTTCCCCAATCTACTCTAAGGTTTTCTTATTGCATTTGGTGAATGATGTAGTAAAAGCTGTACCCTGTCAGGAACAGACATGGAACTTTACAATAAACAAGATAATTGAAAGCATTTTGGTCAAGTTGCCATGAAATAAACTTTTTTTTATGTATTCATTGTAAAATGTAATACAAAATAGTTTAAGGCAACAATACTTACCCTACCTTTAATATGCCCTTGCTGAAAGTAGACTGACAGCATTACTCTTGTCATCTGTGGTTCTATATCTTAGGTTTTAGGTTATGTCTTTCATACATATCTTGTCTGAATGAATCAGGCTATACCCAACCTCTTTTTTGAGTAGCTCTGCTTTTCCTTCCAGAGCCTGTGAGGTGTGAGACATGGAGAAGACCCTTACAAAGGTTCTACAACACTGCAAGCATCGAAGCCTCTATGAACCTGCTCTGGAAACTATGTTACAAATCCTATCACCATGATTCAAAGGGAGAGTACACAAAGAGTGTGGTAAATGTTATACATCTGATTTTGCCTTCAGTGTTTGTTCACTATTTTAATTTCAGTCATGTTTAGGGAACAAAATATCAAGACATTTGAGTTCATAAATGGTTCCTAATTCTTCACAGCATTAGTTTATAAATACGTTTCACAACTTTCAGGGAGCAATACTGTCAACTGTAAACAATAACTCCACACAGACACAGGGGGAACATGCAAACTCCACACAGACACAGGGAGAACACGCAAACTCCACACACAAAGGCCTGGGCATCCTGGAAGTCCAACCTGGTGTCTTCTTGCTGTGCTCTAAGACCCAGCCCAATGCTTCTCAAAAAGGTTCTACATCTAGGTAAGTCCTGTTTTAAAAATGTTATGCAACTATCACCTCCAGGCCATAATCCAGACTGAACCAGTCCTAATAATATTCAAGAGATTAAGATTGAAGTGCAAAATTCATTTATGCCATAAATGTGTATATATGCATATATATTATGTATATGTATATTATATATATATATTATGTACATATATGGTTCATGTCACATATGTATATATGTATATATTATGTATATGTATATATTATATATTATGTATATATATGGTTTATGTCACCTATGTATATATATATATGGTTTCTTTAACACATTTCAAATACTCACACTACTGTAATTGAATAGATGTTTTGAGCAACTGTACTTCTTTGAGTATATTTTTAAACCTGTGCTTGTACTTGTATTTGAGTATAATTCTAAACATGCAATTACATTAGTTACATTTAAAATGGTACAAGGAGTACAGCTGTCTCACTGTTGTCTGCTCATCTCTAAAGCAACAAATACACATCACAGCACAACACGGCCTGGTCTGAGAGCTCATCACAGAGCTTAGAGAAGATGCACATTAGGTTTGAAACGTTTCATTTATATAAAATACTGGTCTAAAATTATGCTTAAAACAATCTGCTGAAAACTGTAACTAGTAACTTGTAGTTTTCATGTGTACTTTTTACTTAAGTACTTATCTAAAAACAATTTTGGCAGCTGTACTTGTACTTGTAATTGAGTACATTTTTAGCCATGTAACTTTCACTTGAGTACAAATTTGCTGTATTCTTTCCATCACTGATGGTTTTAAAGGTTACATCAATCTACACGATCTACAGAATGAAAAGTCATATTGTTTTTCAGATAACGACACTCACACTGCATGCAAAACCTACTTCAGATTTTAAAGGTGTTTGTTGCTATCTAAATTCCTATTCTGAAATATTAAAGTTTTAACTCCAAAACACAAGTCAAAATTATTGTCAACTGAGCACTATGGAACTTCTAATGGGGTTCTGCCATGACCAGCTTGTGTCCATTCCTTTACCTGGAATGTTCCATAGTGTGGCTTTAAATGTATCTGCCATGCACTTACAGGCTTATTCAAAAATACCTTGAGAATCATGCAGACAGATATGTTTAATACCATACTGTGGAACATTCCAGACAAAGCAATAACAGGCAGGTGGTGTACAAGAAATGGTACACCCTTAACAAACAGTGTACCTTTAACAAATACAAAACCCGTTTGACACTACCCATTATTCCGATCTATGTCCTGGAAATACATGTTACTTTGGGCATGTCTAGAATCGTGAGACTGAAACTCAATGCTGTAGCCTCATGCCTTGGTGGAGGTCTGCTGTTCAAACACGGAAGTGAAAGGGTTAATGCATTCTGTCAGTACAGATGAGAGATATGCGAACACACCCAGGAGTCTAACCCACAACCTCCT
>JACM01006392.1:0-33570 GCA_000787095.1 Periophthalmodon schlosseri
TATTTTTTATTATTTTATTTTTTATTAATTTATTTATTAATTAATTAATTTTTATTAAAGGCTGTAAAGGACCATTCATTTCAATCGCACTTGTAACTCCAGAATGCCACTCAAAGCACACTTCCCATTAACCCATCTCCTCCTCATTGTTCTCCTCCTGTCTCTGGGTTCCTGGAGGGGACTGCTGAGGAGATGCTAGGTTCAGGTGACGCAGTTGGTGTGGGACGTTTTGTTCATCAGGGTGTGACTGGCTCTGGGAGTCTGAGATGCTGTATACAGGAGACCTAATTTCATCACAAAAGATGCTAGCCCCCGGCAGGAGAGGGGTGATGAGACAGAGAAGTCATTATTAACAGCACCTTTATACTCTTATTCATAACAGCCAATACAAAACTAGCACAATGAGGACGATGCCATACAACACCGTAACACTTTTCTTTTTACAATATCACCGTTATATTACCAAATAAACATTATGCTGTAGCTTTTGTGCTGCTGGATAAACTAAACCAAGAAATAAACCAATATAATCTACATATTTCAAAACAGCACAGGGAATCCAGGTTAAAATGCATTAATCTAGTCTGATGCCATGCTAGTGTTTGCATCATAATAATTTCGCTTTTGGATGTTTACATCAGATGCCCTTCCTGGCCTGCTCCTTTCTTATATCTGTCTTAAAACTCAAACAGAACTAATGCTCCTCATGTTTTACATTTGGGAAAAATCAAACCCCAGAACTCATAAGTATTCAAATCTATGGTTTTCAGCATTTGAAAACATAATAGGACCGTTGTCATAGCAATTAACAATTCCAGAGAAAACACAGTGTCATTTGAATAGTGAAAAGTCCTCAAAATGTCGCCTATAACTATATAAAATGCATATCTCTGCACAACTACTATAAAATTGAAACTCAAGAGGGAAACGACAAAGTATGTGAAGTTTATGAATATCTTTTGAGTTTGTTTGTTTTGTGGAAATGTAAAACTTTGAAAAGACGATGCTTTTGGTCGTAATTATAACAAAGGCCTGGTTTAATGTGCTTCTTACAGTGTTGAGGGTCTGACAGATGATATGACTGTATATGGCTCTCACACAGGCAGCCCTCTCTCTCCTCTCTCAGGCCTCGGGTTAAACTTTTTTAAAAGATGTAAATGAGGTCAGTATAAAAGAGCAAGGAGGTGAAGCAAGGAGCACACAGGAGGAGGCCACCAGGAAACAGAGACCAGGACTATGGCCCGCAACAGGTAAGTTATACTGGTGTTATCATTATAATCTGTATATATATGTGTATGTGTGTATGCATATTTATGTGTATGTGTATATGTGTATGCATATGTATGTATATGTGTATGTGTATGTATGTGTATATGTATGTGTATATGTACTATTATTATTATTAGTAGTAGTAGTAGTATTAGTAGTAGTAGTAGTAGTAGTAGTAGTAGTAGTAGTAAGAAGTAGTAGTAGTAGTAGTAGGTGTAGTAGTAGTAGTAGTAGCAGTAATAATAGTAACAGTAGTAGTAATAATAGTAACAGTAGTAGTAGTAGTAGTAGTAGTAATAGTAGTAGCAGCAGCAGCAGTAGTAGTAGTAGTAGTAGTAGTAATAATAATAGCAGTAGTAGTAGTAGCAGTAGTATTAGCAGTAGTGAGCTTTTGATTATGTGACTTCAAAATATAATTAAGAAATAAAACTTCATAGCCATAAGCTTCATTTATAAAATATTTTTGACTAAGTAGTAGTTAAGTAGTTAATTAAAGGTGCACTGTGTAACTTTTCTGTTGGGGGGTCAGTCACTTACTTGTCTCCATGGAGATGTTATTGCTTAGCCTAGAATGATCCACAATATGGAATAATGTTAAACTAGCTAACATTTATTTTACTTACAAGTGTTTTATTGTTCAGAAATACCTTGAAAACTTTCCATTCAGCAGGCTCGCCTCTCCACAGATCTGACTTTGCTTGTTGTTGTTGCAGATAGGCAAGTTTAATGCAATATTGAGGTACATTTTAGGCAAAGTAACAACAACTCCATGGAGAAAAGCAGGCGACGATACCCCCAACTAGAAAAGTGACATAGTGCAGCTTTAAATATAAATGAATCATTATTTAAAAAAATACACTATTTTCTGATCTCTGTTATAATGTTGTTTCCTCATCACAAACAGACCTGGAGTTGTGGTTTTTTTCATTCACACGTTTTACACACAAACCCTTCATATTTAGTCTGAGTTTTTCTCTCAAACAGAAAACACTCTCTTCCATCTTGTGATGTCATGTGGTAATACAGGAAGTGCTCCACTGTGTTTTTAAACTCCATACACCTTCACTAGAATCATTTGGATGATTTCAGCTCTGGAATTGCCAATCTCTACTGAACAAAAGATAAAAGGTAGCTGTTAAAACTACCACTTCATGACGTCACAAGGTGGAACAGAGCATTTTACGCTTTGGAGATGTAGACAGACTAATAATAAAGTGTTACTCAAACATGTGTGAATGAAACAAAACACAACTCCAGGTATGTTTTTGATGCGGTAACAGCATTATTACATGGTTTAAAACAAAAAAAAGCCAATTTTGCATAATATAAGACCTTTAAGAATGTTACATTGAAACAATGCAATTCAATGCTATGTTTCAATCTTTTATTCAGTTCATATTTTGTGTTATTTCAAATATACTCAGAGATACTGTACTTGAGACTAAAAAGTAATGCATATTTTGTTTGTATTTTAGAACAGTTGAGATGGTGTGGCGGGCTTTTCTTTTGTACCAATTTACCAGATTAGTTCTCACCCAGACAAACCCCAGCTGCTTTGGAGATCCCACTTTCAGAGCTCCGGGTGAGTAACTTCAGATCCTTTCATTGTTCATGGCCTTCTCACCCACTCCCCCTTTTTTGAACACCCTGGGAATATAATGGAGGTTACCTGAGAAGATGGCCTATGTGTTTTTACACCTTTACACTATATCTGCTTTGTTTGGAGCAGGTGTCTGTTTTGGGGTTACGTTTAAGAATAACTACATCTTAATTAGCCTTAATAAAGCATGAAGAAAGATTTACGTTATGATGAACACATAGGTTATCAATAGTTTTGTAAGATGGATTCAGGCTGTATATTTCGTTAAGAGTAAAGAGTCAGGGTGTTAATTAAAGGGCCTCATCACAAACATACCTGAAGTTGCGTTTTGTTTCAATCACACATGTTTAACCCACAAATCCTGAAGGTTCCACCTTGTGATGTCATGTGGTAATACAGGAAGTGCTCCACTGTGTTTTTAAAATCCATACACCTTCACGAGAATCATTTAGATTATTTCAACCCTAGAATTGACAATCTCTACTGAACTAACGGTAAAAGGAGCTGTCAACCTGAAAACTTCCGCTTCATGACATCACAAGGTGGCACAGAGCATTTTGAGCTTTGGAGATGTAGACAGAATAATAAAAAAGGGTCATTCAAACATGTGTGAATGAAACAAAACACAATTCCAGGTATGTTTTTGAGGAGGTAACAACATTATAACATGGTTTAAAGCTCACAAGAGTCAATTTGTGTAATACAGGAGCTTTAAGCAGTTACTAAGCCTGAATCATTCTTAATAAGCGATTTGTTCATTATTAATAAAGCCTTTGTTCATATTTTATTGAGGCTAATTCAGGTGGAGTTATAATAAATTGTTGGTATTTTAACACATTTGTGAATAATTTTACTCCAGTTCAATGAGCTCAGTGTAGTTTTATCGAAGTTAACACTTTAGTTTAGGGAACATATTATGGCTAACTAACAACAAAAGGTGCTTAAAACTACACTATGCAACTTTTTAGCCAAAAAATAGACTAAAACAAAAGGACTTTCTCTTTGGTTGTGTTTATCGGACTAAAAAACATATAAAAACATCCTTACTGTGAACGGGCTTGCATCTCCACAAACCTGCCTTTCTCCTTTAGCAATACTCTTCCACAGTATGGAAAATGTATCTATCGCCATGGAGATTGAGGCCTATCTCTCACACAAGTTTTATACATGTTTTAGCTGATTCTTATTTGATCCTCTCTCCAGCTAACACGGACATCGAAGTGACCTGCGGCTCTGAGAGAGTGGCTCTGTCCATTCTCCTTTGTCCCATTCATTTTAATGGATATAACGAGTCCCTGATGTCCCTGAACTCGGAGCACTCCAACCCCGCGTGTCAAGGCGTGGCCGATTGGAGCTCCAGTCCTCCAAAGCTGAGGTTCAACATCACCATCACTGAAGACGCCATCGCTGAGTGCGGCAGCAGCTTAGCAGTAAGTCATCACAAAGGACCCGTAATATGAACTGATCTTAGAGTGCGTTCACACCATAGACTGTATATGTAAATGGACATAGCTAACCAGGTAGCCGCCACGTTCCAAATAGGAAGTGATAAATGCGCTTCCAGCTCCACTGACTCTGGCTCCAATTCACTTTACATTGGAAAACTGTCGCTTCTCTCTCCATAACTGCTGCAGTGAGCCTCGTCATTTTAGTCTTAAATGTTAGTATTAACCTGCTTTACATGATCCTGGTGTTTTTATTTTGCAATCCGTCATTTTGTCTTAAATGTTAGTATTAACCTGCTTTACATGATCCTGGTGTTTTTATTTTGCAATTGTGTCCATAACTCAAAATATGAATGTTCCCTGAATGTTGTCCTGGGCCTCAGGGTCTTAAGGGCCCAGAACCTCTGCCTATTAATTAATACTGTAGGAGGGCCCGTATAAGCCTTCATGCACCAAATTTATGTGACCGGCCTGCTCCATAGAAATAAATACATTTACTGCCTTATTATGGAACACTCTCTCCATGAATTCAAGCAGATGTCAGATCCTCCACCAGAAAAGTTCCATAGTGTGCCATTAATCAGCAGACCGTTATCTCATGTGGACTTTATGTTCTTTGTAAAGATCTCTCACGAGGTTGGGACCGGGCAGTTTCAAGAGTTCTCCACAGTGCAGTTCATCAACATCTCAGGTTCGATCTGCTCCCACGACCCCACCAACGGAGCCATCACGTACCACCAGGAGGTCATGTACAAGTTCTCCTGCCGCTATCCCCTGCAGTACCTGGTCAACAACACAGAGATGAATGTGTAAGTTCAGTTTACAGTGCAAACATACACAGCCAGGCAAAAGTTTGGATCTACTTTTTTATTTCATGTTTTTTTCTTTGTTGTCATGACCATTTGATTTTCTAGCTTTGTATTGGTTAAGTCAGTAAATGAGTTAAGCTCTGCGATGTGGCAGATGTTGGGATTTTGGGATGGACAAAAATAGAGTTGTATTTGCACTGTAGATTCTCACTGAAGGCATCAAAACTGAATTAACCCATACAACAAAAAAGAGTGAAATAACTCAAAATAGGTTTTATATTTAAGATTCTTCAAAATAGTGATCCTTTGCTTTGATCACTGCTTTGCAAACTATTTCAGGAGACTTCATCATGAAACTCATTGAGAGAAGGCCAAGGGTTTACAGCACTGTCCACAAAGCAAAGGGCAGATACTTTGAGGAATCTCAAATATAAACATTGTTGAGTTATTTAAAGGTGCCGTAACTGATTTTTAACTGTCTTAAAAATGTGAAAAACAGAACTAGTTCATTTGAAAGTTTGCAGAGGTCCAAAGTCAGTCCTCGCTTACCTTATATATTCCGAGCATCCTAGTTACTCACCGTGATGATTTTAGTGTTTTTCCACCTTCAAGACACTCAAAGCACTTTACATCAAGGAACCACTCACCCATTTATACACACTTGCCCAAGGACACAACGACAGCATTCATCTGTGGGAGCTGAAATCACACCGCCAACCTGTGGGTCAGTAGATTTGACCGCTCAACCAGTGATGTTTATGTTTGAGAGCGGATTCGAGCAGCCTAATTACTCACCGTGATGAGTTTATAAGCATTTTTCAGAGACCAGAGCAGAGTTTTGTAGTGACCGTAACACTAACAACAACCAGCATGCTACCAAGCTCTTCCTGATTATCGGACATTCAAATTTTGATTCAGACAGTACACAGATGATTTAGTTTGACCTCAAGAGCTGCTTATAGAACATATCTGTACTGTCAAGGGCCTTGATCGTTTTTTTCTTTGTTACATAATTCCGTATATCTTTCTTATGTTTACATATATTTGAAGTCTGCAGTTTTTGTAGAAAGTAGCAGACGATGAATGAGATGGTCCACTCTTTTGCCTGGTAGAGTTGATGTGATTTTTAAGGAACCCTAACCCTAACCCTGGAACTAATTGTCCCGTAATTAGAACTGCAAACAGGCAAGGCTCACATTAAGGCTCACATAACTGATCATATAACAGAGAGTACAAAGTGGTCTTGAATGGCGTTTCTCATGTCATCAAAGAAAGGCGTCTTAAAAGTGTTTCGCATATATCATATTATATATTTTAAGCTGATCGGTTGTCCTTGTTGTCCTTTCTCATAGTGTCACTGTCCTGAAAGGTGTGTGTTACTTTTAGCTATAGTGTGACTAAGGCTGGATCAAATGTGTGTTTTTGTATATATCATATTATATATATTAGAGCTGCTTGAGTGTCCTTGTTGTCCTTGTTGTCCTTGTTGTCCTTGTTGTCCTTGTTCACAGTGTCCTGTAGGGTGTGTGTTACTCTTAGCTATAGTGTGAGAGTATAGATTAAGGCTAGAATCACACATCTCTGTCTCCTCCGTGTATCACATGCAGAATGACCTGCTTCTGGACAACACGGGGTTTCCCCAACTTCAATTTACCATCAACTAAACGTTCAAATAAATTAAATTTCAATTTAGAATCAATTCAACTTTCAATTCAGTTCAGTTCAATTCAATCCAATGCAATTTGTTATCAACTAAAAATTCAAATCAGTTCAATCCAATCTAATCCAATTCAGAATCAACTAAACATTCAAATCAGTTCAATTCAGTTCAGTTAATTTCAATTCAATCCAATTCAGTTCCATTTAGAATCAACAAAAACATTTAAATCAGTTCAGTTCAATTCAGTTCAATTCAGTTCAATTCAGTTCAATTCTATTCCATTTAGAATCAACAAAAAAATTAAAATCAATTCAGTTCAGTTCAATTCAATTATATTTTATTTTGTATTTATGTATGTATTTATTTATTTACATTCATTCATGCGACAGTAGCTCAGTTGGTAGAGTGTTTGTCCACTGATCCAAAGGTTGCCGGTGCAATTCCAGCTCCCACAGATGAATACTGTTGTTGTGTCGTTGGGCAAGACACTTAACCCACCTCGCCTCCAGTGTCTGCGTACACTGGTGTATGAATGTGTGCGTGAATAGGTGAGTGGTTCCTTGATGTAAAGTGCTTTGAGTGACTTGAAGGTGGAAAAGTGCAATAGAAAAATGTACTGTTGACCATTTATTTATATTCATTCATTCATTTGTCAAACAGAGAAGGGGTCACACTGGCAGTTAAAGACACTAATGGGAGTTTCATCAGCACCTTGAGTATGCACCTGTATTCGGTAAGACCCAATCAAAATCTGTGTTATTATTCTACGTATTATTATCACATTTATACACAGAATTGAAAAGTAATAGTATCTGTATTTGTATGTGGCTATAACTATAGGACAAGTCGTACACAGTAGGCCTGTCGATGCCATTGGAACTAAAAACCAGAATTTTTGTGGAAGTCAAAGCCTCCAATCTGACAAGCAGGTAAATACTCACTCTTTCAAAACCATCTTTCCTAATGTTTCCATGTGTTTGTCTGTATGTTTCACAGCGCTGTCAAAAGTATCGAAAATCCTATGATAATCAATACTAAAACTGATATCGAAACTAGACACTTCTGGACTCGATCTGGACACTTATTAAAAAAATGATGAGAACAAAATTGGAACTTTTTTAAACAGTTTTAGAATAACCCTGAACTAGTATAAGACCCATAGACTGTATATATAAATGGACATAGCTAACCTGCTAGCCTCCGCATTCCAAATAGGAAGTGATCATGGGCGCGATCCCGGCTCCATCGACTCTGGCTCCAATTCACTTTACATTAGAAAGATGTCACCCCTCTCTCAGTAACTGCTGCTGTCAGCCTCGTCATTTTGGTCTTAAAATGTTCGTTTTAACCCACTCTACATGATTCTGCTATTTTTATTTCGCTATTGTGTCTGTAACCCAAGATCTGAACATTAATAACAAACGAATCAGGCGTCTTCTTTCCCCAAAATTGCTCTTGCTAGCGTTAGCAACAGGTTTGACTGACAGCGTTACTAAGCGCCGACCCTCTGCCAAACCAGCGGTGCGGGTGGGAAGGGGTCTTACCTTCAACAGCCTGGCTCCAGATTGGCACTTTGGTTACTATGATACTCGCAGTCGGAAGTCCTAATATGTAACTCAGCTCCAAATTCGCCCCTGTAACTTCTAGCCTCAATGAGCGTCATTTGACTGGAGCCGAACGCTATGGGTGACGTCACACTCACTTAGTCCACTTCTTTATACAGTCTAAGATAAGACCATGTGGTAACAAAGAGAAAGTACTATTCTTTAGTGTTGAAAATGTCTATTGTGGTATTGAAACTGGTATCCAGTACAGGCCTATTCCCTGCTCTTAAATATTGAGTTTGAAATTGAATTATCGCAACAACTATGGCTGCAACTAGCAATAATTTTATTACAGTTATTGGAGCTCAACAGTGACCGCTTTCCCTTTGGTTCCAGAACTAAATTTCGCATTCATTTTTCTCATAGACTTTCTGAAAAAAATAATATTAAAAGTTCGAAAGTTTGCTCGGGGATAATCAGCTACATGGTAACTAATGACAACAAGACCTATAGTTTTGTTTAAAATCTGTTTCTGAAACTTGAAGTTATTAAAACATTTTATAGAATCTTAAAACAACAAAAAACAAAAAAGTTCATGTTAAACACTACACAAATAAAATGACTACTTCACCAGAGGACACTTCTGTGTTTAGAAAGATAACACTAATGTTAATGCTAATGCTAATTTTGAGGCATAATAAATATTAAAACAACGCCACAAACTGAAGTATTCTACATGTAAAAACAATTGGGTAGTCTTTATTTTAATTAATTTGAATTTTAATAGGTTATTTATTTTATGTTTTCTGATTTTAATAAAAGTGACTGTTAGCTTTGAGGCACAGTGAACTAGCTAGCGAGCTACTGTGCACAGAGCCTATTCATCAGATTATGACAGAACCAAAGTCTTATCAAGGCATTTTAAAAGGAAAAAGTAACAGATTCATAGTTTTGTTAGCCTACTGGCACAGAGCCTATTCATCAGATTATGACAGAACCAAAGTCTTATCAAGGCATTTTAAAAGGAAAAAGTAACAGATTCATAGTTTTGTTAGCCCTCACAAAATATCGCAATAGGCCTAAATATGGTACCATGAGATTTGAATATCATTAGGCTACACCCCCTCTGTACAGTCCAGAGAACTACTATGACTATCACAATATGGCTGCTTTTATTATTTTATAGTTCACAAATAGTTGATCACATGATGTTTGGACAGTGCTGCTCACATTTGCATTGATGCCACTGCAGGTTCCATGTTTTTCTTGTTCGATGCTACACCACGTCATCACCTTTCTTCTCCACAACTACATTTTATGATCTGTTTGTTGGGTGAGTCTTCAGTAATTATTTTAAATTGATTTTAAAGGTCCTAAATAACACAAACTTGACTCTTTTGAGCTTTAAGCCATGTTATAATGTTGCTACCTCCTCAAAAACATACCTGGAGTTGTGTTTTGTTTCATTCACGCATGTTTGAGTAACTCTTTATTATTAGTCCGTCTACATCTTCAAAGCTCATAATGCTCTGTTCCACCTTGTGATGTCATGAAGTAGTATTTTTCAAGTTTTAGTTCAGTAGAGATTGGCAGTTTCAGGGCTGAAATGATCCAAATGATTCTAGTGAAGGTGTATGGAGTTTAAAAACACAGTGGAGCACGTCCTGTATTACCACATGACATCACAAGGTGGAACAGAGTGTTTTCAGTTTGAGAGAGCAACTTAGCCTAAATACGCAGGGTTTGTGTGTTAAACGTGTGAATGAAACAAAACGCAACTCCAGGTGTGTTTGTGATGAGGAAACAACATTATAACACAGATCAGAATGTACTGTAATATGAGCTCTTTAAAATTCAGTCGTGTCAACAGTCTCTAACGTCCCTTTCTCTCCAGGTGTGACCGCGATATTCAGACCGTGATGGACACAAATGGAGAGAAGCAGGTGGCTCGTTTCTCCTTCGAGGCATTTCGTTTTATCAAAGACACAAATATGACCATCTCCACCTACTACGTGCACTGTGCCACCCGCCTCTGTGTGGACACGGTCTGCCCCACCCTCAAACAGGTCAGGAGCCGGACACTTTTCATTTTGTTTTCAGTGCTCTTTGCAAGTGCGGAATTTCAAAGTGCACCGATGAGAGTGAGAGTGAACGAGTATCCCGGTTATGATCGGGTTTTTTGAGTATCCCGGTTTCGTGTGTGTCCATAAACGCAGTATCCTGATTTCTCACACTGGAGCCGTACTGAGCGTGTGCGAACTGACAGTAGGAGCAGCAACTTTGCCAAAATGACTCAAACCTCGACCAGAACTTAATAATATTATTTTACACCTATAAACAAAATAAAAGCAGACTATTTCAATACAACCACCTTTTAAAGCCTTCCTTTTAAAGTAGATCTTGTTACTTTGTTATTAGAAACGGGCTTAAGAGTCTTAAGTTGGCAAGGTTACCAAAATGTTATCTCCTTGCCATATTTGTGCCGTGGTTGCCATAGCGACCCCTCTAAATATCCAGGATACTCTGATTGTGCGTGTACACAGGGAGTTTCCTGGTTTCTCTGAACCCATGTAACCGTCATATCCAGAATTCTGTCATGACCGGGATAAAGCTCATGACCAGGATACTCGAGTACATGGAGACATACTCACTGACTGCCTGTCCAAACTGTCCAAACTCCAAATCTGGTGCTTTGACAACAGCAGTGGGTCGAGCAGCCAAAATGTGTAAGCGAGTAAGAGTAATGTTAGTATGAAAAAGTAGAAGCAAAAAGTAGTGACACAAATAATTAATCAAGTAACTGGACGACAGTTACTCAGCGTTTGTCCACTGATCCGAAGGTTGGCGTTCGAATCCCGCTCTTTACATAAACATCATTGGGTGAGTGGTGAGATCCACTGACCCAGAGGTTGGCGGTGTGATTCTAGCTCCCACACATGAAAATGTTGCTGTGTCCTTGGGCAGGACACTTAACCCACCCTGCCTCCATTGTCTGTGTACACGGGATAGAGGTTTGTGGAACCAGTCCCTAACAAACAATAATAAGATTCAACATTTGTGGGTCGTACGTTTGGATCGGACACTAAATCTCCCATAGAGTCACATAGGCCCCTGCTCTCCATCTGAAACGCTTCTTGACCGCTAACATTTTCGGACTTTCAGAACTGCACATCGAAGAGGAGGCGTAGGGCGAGTGAGCCGGACACTTCAGTGAGCGACGTAGCCACGGTAACCTCCCGGCCAATCACCATCCACATAGACAATGGTAAGGTTTTCGTCTCATTATGAATCAGTATCAGTTTTATACGTTCAAATTAACCTTATACGCGATCTCCTCGTTCACAGGGTATCTGCTCACATCTGATGGTAAGCACACAAGCAGTAACATTATGGACACTGGTTATGTTTACACGCACACCAAAAATCTCATCATGATCTGATTTCTGGAGTTATTAGATTATTCAAAATCTGATTAATATCTGATTTCTATACCTTCAAAATTACTTAAAGGGCCTGATCTCTGTTCTAATGTTGTTTCCTCATCACAAACAGACCTGGAGTTGTGTTTTGTTTCATTCACACATGTTTAACACACAAACCCTGCATATTTAGGCTGGTTTATTCTCTCAAACAGAAAACACTCTGTTCCACCTTGTGATGTCATCAAGTGGTAATACAGGAAGTGCTCCACTGTGTTTTTAAACTCCACACACCTTCACTAGAATCATTTGAATAATTTCAGCCCTGGAATCGCCAATCTCTACTGAACTAAAGGTAAAAGGAGCTGTTAAGAATCATTTAATAATTTCAGCCCTGGAATCGCCAATCTCTACTGAACTAAAGGTAAAAGGAGCTGTTAATTTGAAAACTACCGCTTCATTACATCACAAGGTGGAACAGAGCATTTTGAGCTTTGGAGATGTAGACAGACCAATAATGAATAAACCTGTGAATGAAATAAAACATAACTCCACGTATGTTTTTGATGAGGTAACAACATTATAACATGTCTTAAACCTCACAAGAGTCAATTTTGTGTAATATAGGAGCTTTAAGGACATGCAAACTGTTTGATGTGAGTAACCGACTTGAAATCAGATCTAATTATGATTATTCTAGTTATTGTTTCTTTACTGGTTCTTCTTCTTTTCAAGTTTTCAATTCATATGGCACATTTAACACAACTTGAGCTAACCAAAGTGCTTCAGATGAAAAAAACAAAAATACAGATAACACGATACAAAGGAAAAGAACAATAAAACACCTGTACATCCTGTCTAGCTTCTATTAAATGCCAGGGAGAAGAGGTGGGTTTTCTGTCCAGTCTTAAACTGCGGTAAAGACTAAGAGGATCTGACAGGCAGAGGGCGCTGTTCCATAGTCTGGTTGCCACAGGAAAGACTCTGTCAGCTTAATTAGCCTTAATAAAGCACGAATAAAGACTTAAATCAATGAACAAATCGTTTATTAAGAATGATTCAGGCTGAGTAACGACTTGATAAAGGGGTTAGTTAGGGTGTTAATTAAGATTTATTCATTGTGGGGCGGAAGTGGCTTTAGCGGAAACTGCTGCTGTGTCTTTTGGCAGGACACTTTGTATAAATGTTGTGTGTGAGTGTTGGTGGTGGTTAAAGGGGCCGATGGCACAGTCTGCCCAGGCCCAGTATATCTATAAAACGCTTTGGGTGTCTCGAAGGGCCCAATTAAATCCAATACATTTTAGTTATGATGGTGATTATTATTATCATTAACTGAGCGCTTCTTCGTGCTTAATTAAGGCTTATTAAGGTTTTTAGGTAGAACATGAACCGGCTCATAATAACAAAAGCCGCACACTTTATATCTGAAGTCACTGGCAGCATTGTGGGCTCTGTGCTAAGACTGGCGCGTTTTACCGTCAGTGATGATGTGTCCGCTCTTTCAAACAATAAGTCATAAGTAATAAGAAGAAGGCTGCATCAACAATTAAAACTTGATTATGTTGGGAACCAGTTAAAGCATGAGGTCAGCCATTGTAGAGTGTGTTTTAAGTTACCTTCCTGTTTTTAAAAAAGTGTAAGAGCTGGAGGCAGTAAGGCTACGGTTACACAGCAGGTGTCAGTAAGAACAATGAGGGTCTCACCTTCAGACTTGGCTTTGCATGCAAAAAACTGGGAAAGAACCTATTCTAGAGCAGGTTTAAGGAGGGTGTAGTATGTACGTCAGACGAGGTATAGTATGCTTTTTTTTAGTATTAAACTGTAAGAGAAGTACTTAAAGGTCCTATAGTACACAAAATGAATTCCTGAGAGCTTTAAGTCATGTTATAATGCTGTTACTTCATCAAAACATACCTGGAGTTGTGTTTTGTTTCATTCACACATGTTTGAGTAACCCTGCGTTATTAGTCTGTTTACATCTCCAAAGCTCTAAATGCTCTGTTCCACCTTGTGATGTCATGAAGCCGTAGTTTTCAAGTTAACAGCTCCTTTTAGTACAGTAGAGATTGGCAATTCCAGGTCTGAAATTATCCAAATGATTCCAGTGAAAGTGTATAGAGTTTAAAAAACACAGTGGACACTTCTTGTATTACCACATGACGTCACAGTGTTTTCAGTTTGAGAGAAAAACTCAGTCTAAGTGATGAGGAAACAACATTATAACATCGATCAGAGAATAGAGTAATATGGGCTCTTTAATAATAAGGCTTTTCACTATAGCAGTTAGTGTTTTCATTGTAATTAAAATGTTTACCTGGAATCTTTTGAATAGTTGCTCGTAGTTGCCGGTTCAGCGCAGTGGGTGGAGACAGGAAAAAACAGGAATTTTCTGAGCACTCAAGCCTCAAATGTGGGACCATACAATTATTAAAAATACCTCAACCAACTGAACTACAACTCTGAGCAGCTACATGGTTAAAACGGGCAAACAAAGACTGATTTTACATTATGTCCCAGTTAAAGCCACAGTATGTAACTTTTCAGCCAAGAAAACAGAAAACAAAAACATATATATATATTTTTTTATTTTGGGTGCTCTTATTTAAAAAAAACAAAACTGTGAAATACATGTGTCCTTACTTTGAGTGGACTTGCAAATCCCTAACCTGCTTGTTTCCATGGAAATGTTGTCCCTTTGGCTCTAATATTTCATGGTATGGCCCCAAAAAATGTATCCCCATGGAGAATGTTCCAAAGTATGGCTTTAACTTTCTGTTTCCGTGGAATCCCGCAGGCTACACATTACATACTGTACCTTTAGAAGATGATTTCATTCGGGTTTTCTGTGTAGGTTTCGGGGGAGGTGCATCGGACAAAACTGTGGTTGCCGTGTCGATCATCGCTGGCATCATTGGCGCCGTCTGCGTGACTCTGGTGGCATTTATCGTCTACAACAATTACTACGCCAAAAAGATGCCAGGACTGGGCAAGACTATAATGTACCCGCGGGACTGACAGGAGGGAGAGAGTAGAGAATAGAAATGTATAGAGATGTTTGTCTGAACGGTAGAAGCACTGGAGACACAGGCCAGTGACATAACACAACTCACCAACTCACTTTATTGATACTTTGCACTGACATCATGCTGGGGGCGTTGTACATGTATGTCTATGGCGGAATGCTCAGCAGTTACCATGGTGACACGATGCACAATTGCAAACACTGCCCAAAAAGGTCAAGAAAACTCACGAAAAACATACAAAATTGATTTAAACCACACATTTTCAGGAGCCTGCGATCAATCCGAGCGTTCACGGTCCAGTTTAGGAGTTTGATTTTCAACAAAAAGGTGAGAGTGACTAACTGAAAAGCTGTTGGCTAATGCTAACTAGCTTGTGACTGTAATGTTATGTCTGAGAGACTTGTTAAACAGCACAAATCAGCTCACCTGTTGTAGTTCCAACTAAATCAGCTCTTTCTGGTCAGATTGTGTTAAATTAAAACTCAGATTAGTCAAAGTCTAATTTGAGTAACAGAGCTTCAGACAGAGCAGTGCCTCCAGTTATCATTACACGCCCAGGGATTGTTGATGACGTCAGCTGCAAAGTATCACTTATAACTACACTTTTAATAGCATCCATACAGCACAAACAAAGACTTCATTCAAGTACAAGTACAAAAAGTTTATTAAGAATGAGTCAGGTTTAGTAACTCCTGTAATACTCAAACTCTTCAGTGAAGTATTTACTAAGCCTGGATCATTCTTAATTAACTGTTCATGTTATATTAAGGCTAATTAAGGTGTAGTTATTATGAAGTGATGCCCTAAAAATGACATCAATAAAAGAGGATTATGCTTTTCAATGTTATAACTGATGTAAAACACATTTATACTGAGGAAAAAGAGGCTTTTCAGTTTCCTGGAGTACTGCATGCTGTTTAATGTATAGAATTGAAAAAGAATTGTATTGTTGTATTTACGAAATGTGTTCAGCATTTTATATAAAAATACTACTGCTGCACATGTATTACTACTGCACATATATACCTGACAACACATTCTACCTGCTTTACTATAATAATTATTATTATAAGCCAAAGGGCTTTACAGGGCATTATTCATTCACTCCACACCCTGGGGCAGACTGGCAGAAGCGAGGCCGCCAATCAACACCATCGGCCAACACGCACGCACCGCATTCATACTAGGCAAGGTGGGTGAAGTGTCTTGCTTAAGGACACAGCAAAAGAACTTGGTCAGAGCGGAAATTAAACCTTTTGTACTCACTTTCCCGCTGGTCCCTAAATCCACCTCAGGGCCGCACTGTGTCTTTAGTGGAGGAGCATGTTTCAGCCTGTTCAGGTTCAGGAGACAGGTCTCACTGGACTCAGGGGTTGCACATCTTTAGTAAAAAAGTATCAAATGCTCTGAAAAAGGTTTCATGTGGAAACATGCATTTGGTTTTTGTAGCTAAATCAACACCTGACAGTCCTGATGTGCAACTCTTTAAACTGGACTGATGTCTCACAAGCACAACAATTACAGATGTTTTTAAATGTCACTCTGTACTGTATTTACAAAGATATTTAACACCTCAACTGTATAACTTATCAGCAATAAAGCTTTTTTTTTTTTTTTTTTTAATGGCTAAAATGCAACAGAATTTGCTGCAGTTTGGTTGTGGTTGTGTTCAATGTAGTGATGTCAAGATACTAAAATTTCAAACTCCATTTCGATACTAAGGAAGACTACTCTTCAGAAAATAGAATGTGATTTTCAACATTAAATGGTAGTATTTTCTTTTATATTCCCTTGTGGCCTTATATCTGTGTAATCCCTCAGTCGTTCAGGTCCGTTATTCTAAAGCGATTCAGGAAACGTTCATTTCTGTCCTGTGAATGGGATCTTTTTGGTATCGATACTTGCTCAAATGAGTGTCTAGTTTCGATACTAGTTTTAGAATCTGATTAGTATCTGATTTTCAATACTTTTGCCAACCCTTGTTCAATGGGACTAATGGATCACTTCACACCCACAGCATTTAACAAGAAAAAAAAAATGGAGTTAATACAGTATGATTGACTGAGATTCAGGAGCAGAAACACACCTAAGTCTCCTCCTGCTCCTCTCCGGCGAACCACAGCTCACCTCAACCACACCTCTAATTACCCAGAAGCCCTATTTATAGAAGCCTATCCCAGCAACACCGTCTGTCTCCGCTCTCTCGATCCCTCCCTCCCGTCTCTGTCTCTTGTTCATCTTTCAGCCAGAAGACCTCACCATCTACAGAGACGGGGGGGGGTGTTTGTGTGTGTTTACATATCTTTATCGTATTCCATTGTTGTGGTGTGGTCCTTTCTAGTGAAACAAGAGCTGAGGCAAAACTTATAAAAAGACATACTTTTTATTAACAGTTTAGAAACAACAATAATTCCATCTTTCATTCCATTTATGTAGCCCCCTCCCCCTTTTCTGGTGTCCACATAGTAGTCCACAGTGAACCTAAATTCTGCTGTATGTGACCCAACCGCTCGAGGTAAAAACAGAACATTCAAGTGTCCCTCGCCCAACACTTTAGCAGCTGGTGAAGATTTGAAATGGAAAAAGATCTCATTAAACAAAATATATTCGGCCCTATATATATGTAATATGGGCCCTTTAATATATTAAAGGGCCCATATTACACTGTTTTCTGATCTATGTTATAATGTTGTTTCCTCGTCACAAACAGACCTGGAGTTGTTTTGTTTCATTCACACGTTTAACACACAAACCCTGCATGTTTAGGCTGAACCAGAAAACACTCTGTTCCACCTTGTGATGTCATGCGATAATACAGGAAGTGCTCCACTGTGTTTTTAAAATCCAAACACCCTCACTAGAATGTAGACAGACTAATAATAAAGGGTTACTCAAACATGTGTGAATGAAACAAAACACAGCTCAAGGTATGTTTTTAAGGAGGCAATGACATTATAACATGGCTTAAAATTTGCACGAATCCATTTTGCGTAATAGAGGACCTTTAAATTCAAGCATGTTTGTATGGGGAACCAGTAGATCTGTTTACTGGGAAAAACACTGCATTTGAAAAGGCTTCATCTTCAGCATTTAGGATGCGTTCACACTTGTCCTGGTTTGGTCCTGGTTTGATTCCAGTTTAGTCCTGATGCAAACTTGATGTACCGGTCCTGGTTCAGTTCATACCTAGTCCAAGTGGATTAGACACATAGATTTGGTTTGATCCTGTTCTAGTCCGGGTTTAGATCCTGGTTTATTCCCAGTTTAATCCCTATTTTGAAGTGATGTGTGCAAGTGTGAACGCGCCTTCAATTTCACTAGACCAGACCTAGTGCATATGAAAACTAGATTTAAATTTAAAGGCGCACTGTGTAACTTTCTGGTGGGGGTCCGCTGTTATAGTATAGAAATGTTCCATAGTATGGCATTAAACCTTTACACATTTCTTCCATTATAGGTGTTTCTATTACTCAAAAAATACCTTAAAAAACATACATTCTTACTGTGAGGGGGGTCAGCTTTCCACAGATCTGACCTGTAACTTGGTCTGTTGGCATTAACTGATTATCCTCATAAAGTAGTTTAATAGCATACTGTGGAGCATTCTAAACAAAGCAATAACATCTCCATAGAGACAAGCAGGTGGCAGATCCTATGCCATAAAAGTTACATAGTGCACCTTTAAGAGTTTTTCGTTATGTGAATTCGAAAATGAAAGTAACCGTCTGAAAATTACATTACTACCATTTATAACCAATATCAAAATGCCCATGGGGTTATCAAGCAACGAGAGCCTATAAGAACAGAGCCCTTTCAACCGTTCATAAAGTTGCAGTTTTGGGACAAATCTTAAAGGGCCCATATTACGCCATTTTCTGATCTATGTTAAAATGTTGTTTCCTCATCACAAACAGACCTGGAGTTGTGTTTTGTTTCATTCACACATGTTTAACACACAAACCCCGTATATTTAGGCTGAGTTCTCTCAAATGGAAAACACACTGTTCCACCTTGTGATGTCATGAGGTAATACAGGAAGTGCTCCACTGTGTTTTTAAACTCTACACACTTTCACTAGAATCATTTGGATGATTTCAGCCCTGGAAGTGCCAGTCTCTACTGAACTATAGGTAAAAGATAAAAACTTAATATAAAGACTACTCATTTCACTAAAACACAGCTAAGATTATAGTTAAGATTTTTATCAAAATCTTAAAATCTTTTCCCAGTTTGGTGATTTCTTTAGGTTTGAAATTTTACTTCCTGATTGTAAATCATGACATCACACTAGGGACCTCGATAACCGTTACCTAGCAACAATGTAGTAAGTACACTGGACCAAAACTCTTCAAATGTAACAGAAATTATTTGACAAATACAAGAAAACACATTTAATTTGCTGAAATCATGTTTAAAGTATCAGAAAAATGTGTTTGTTTAAATTGTGCCAAACCTTTGGACAGAATTCTCCCAGTGTGATGTCATCAATGCATTTAGAACTTTCTATTTTCCCTAAATTGCTTCTCGTTTGGTGTGAAACTCAATTTTACATTTACAATTTATTACATTACATTACATTACAAACCAAATTAAGTCATAATTAGAAAATCAAAAACTTGTTATACACACTTGAACTTGAAAACTATCACTACGTGACATCACAAGGTGGAACAGAGCATTTTGAGCTTTGGAGAAGCTTTTGAGAAGACAGACTAATAATAAAAATGCTACTGAAACATGTGAATGAACAAAACTCCAGGTATATTTCTGATGAGGTAACAACATTATAACATGGCTAAAGTCTCACAGGAGTCAATTTTGCGTAATATAGGACCTTTATATTAAGAATCCAGTGTCCATAGTGATCATGTTTCCTAGCAACAACGACGACATAATGTTATTTCATGATTGTTTAGAGCGTGTGTTTGCTCAGTATCTATGTCAGTCAAGATCCAAATGATGAGTGGTGTCCAACCTTTTCCAACCATTCTCCAGAAGTTCATTTAACAGGAACAGAAACAGGAAACAGGAACATAAAAGTGGGAGGAGCGTCAACATTTACACATCTTCAATAAATAGTGAGATTTGTTCCTTTGTCAATTCCAGATGTTATAACTCATCGTCTACGTGGTTACTTTTAGTTTCGGACGTTTCAGTCGTTTCTGGAAAAGGAGAGGAAAAAAAATAAACATTAGAAATCACAAGAGGAGCAACAAAAGCAGTATTACACAATGCTTCCCAGAATTCCGTAGTTCTAATCCTACCAATTCCTACCGTATTAACAGAGCCACATATACAGAAAAATCAAACGTTTTAACACATTAATATGGAAGATAAATCAATAAAAATGAAATATTGACAAATAAAACTAATATTCCAATGGTCTTAACATAAATTATAGTTCTGTTGATTAATCTTACCAAAACAAACCACACAGTATTTAATTACAACATAACTACATCAGTACAAAAGGTGAAGATGAGTACTCAAAAGGTAAACATGCAGAGAAAATAAAAATTCTCAGACGTGAATTTTGTCATCGCTTTAATTACATTTAAATATTTAGTCTCATGTTAAATACAAAAACAAAAGTAATACAAAGGAATGACTCATTTTAATCATAAGACAACCATGTTCATGTAGTACTGTGTTTATGTACACTCTAGTGTTGTCACGATACTCGATACAGGTACCACAGTGATAATAAAACCACTCTTTCTTTAGACAATAGAATGTGATTTTCAAGATTAAATAGTAGTACTTTCTTTTATATTCCATGTGACCTTATATCTGTGTAATCCCTCAGTCGTCCAGTAGGTTCCACTGGTAATTCCTCAGTCGTCCAGTAGGTTCCATAGTGGTCCATGGGCGTGTACTAGTCTATGTGTCTTATACTTGTTCTGATACAGCTCAAGATCATTCTAAAGATATTGAGGAAAGGTTCATTTATGTACTGTGAATGGGACTTAGTAAACTGACTTTTTTAGTCAAATGCTCAAATGAGAATCAAGTTTCAATTCTTGTTTTAGTATCGCTTCGTATCAAATTTTCCATACCTCTGACAACCCTAGTACACTCACTTCACTTTGGGCATCACTGTGATGCATTTAAAAACCTCTTATCAGGTCATGTACATCTGTGTTAGTCCGTTGTTTTTTTTTTCCTTTTAGTCAAATTAAAATATTGTGTCCATGGTTACGGACTATAGCTCCCCGGCATCATCTGAATGGGGATTAGACCGACCTGTTTCCTCTGCTGTCTGTGGCTGGTCAGCTGATTCATTTTGTGCAGTGTTGTCTTCAGTGGGTGGAGCCTCGCCTGGTTGTGCCTCCTCTGGGCTTTCTGTATTTAAATAAACAAATTGTGTCAGTAAAGATGTGGTAAGCATGTTCAAAGACCCTGTACTAAATTTTTTCCATGTATTTGAGCAAAATGTGTCTGGCCCATAGACTGTATAAAAAAGTGGACTAAGTGAGTGTGACTTCACTCATAGCGTTTGGCTCCAGTCAAATGAAGCTCATCGAGGCTAACAGTTATGGGGTGAATTTGGAGCAGAGTTACACATTTGGAATTCTGACCACGAGTATCATAGCAACCAAAGAGCCAATCTGGAGAGAGGCTGTTGAAGGTAACACCCCTTCCCGCCTGCACCGCTGGTTTAGCAGGGAGCGGGTGCTAAGCAACGCTGTCAATCAAACCTGTTGCTAATGCTAGCGAGAGCGACCACAGGGAAATAAGGTGCCTTGTCTGTTATTAATGTTCATATCTTGATTTACTGACACAATAGCGAAATTAAAATGCGCCCATGATCACTTCCTGTTTGGAATGTGGCGGCTAGCGGGTTAGCTATGTCCATTTATATATACAGTCCATGGTCTGGCCCCAGTACAGTAATGTTGTATAAGCAGCTCTTGAGGTCAAAATAAGTCTGCCGTGTTCCATCTGAATCTACGGTAATTATAAAGGTGTTTTATTGACCGATCAACAGGGAGTGTGTGGTTAGCATGCTTGTTGTTGTTAGCATTACTATGACAAGGCCAGTCACGATAATTACACGTGTGTACATTTTCTTTGTAAAAGTGAGATTTGGCGTATTTTTGTTATAATACCATAACATTTGAGCTGTAAGTGACTTTTAAACGGCTTTTAAACTCATCGTGGTGAATAATTAGGATGTTCGACACGCATAAGGTAAGTGAGGAATAACGTTGGACCGCTGCAAACCATGTAAAATGAACTAGTTCTGTTTTTCACATTTTTTAAAATCGTAAAAATCAGGTACAGCGCCTTTGATAACAGTAATGAGAAAAGTGTTTACCAGTAGTTTTGTCTGGGCTCTCATCTGTTGGAGGGATCACCGTCTCCTCTGCTGTTGTATTGGTTTTACTGCTTTTATCTGAGCTCGTGCTGTTTTTGACCTTGGGTTTGGTTTTGGGCTTGGCAAACTTGGCCTTGTTCAGTAGGTAGTTGACCTCCCTGTCCAGCAGACCCAGTTTAGTTTCAATATCTTTGGACAGCAGGACCGGTCGTTCTTTGGGAGAGCGCTTCTCCTGTTCTGCTACCGTTTCATTCTTCCAAGTCTTTAAAGAGGAGAAACGAAAGATTTACAACCAAATCTCTCACAAGCATGTATTACTTAAAAGGCGCACTGTGCAACTTCTCTGGTGGGGTTCCACAATCTGCTGGTCTCCATGGAGATATTACCGCTTTGGCTGGAACATCCCACAGCACTGCAATAACTGATCTACTTGTATTTTCAAGGCATAAAAATTAATGAATAAATGCATGTTGTTATTGTGAGCGGAGTCGCCTCCACAGATCTTGCCTGTAACTTGTCCTAGTGACGTCACCTGCTTTGTGGTCAGTTTAATGACATACCAGCCAAAGCAATCACATCTCCATGGAGACCAGCTGGTAATAGACCTACCACCAGAAAAGTTACATAGTGCGCCTTTAAGCATTGTTCAGACCACTTACAGTTGTTTCATTGATGACTTTTTCCAACACGTTTAACTCGACTTCAGTGAATATCTGGTCGTCTTCAGGAATCAGTCTGGCGCTCCTGTTCATATAAAAACAATTACTCAAAAATATTTACATTTTATTATGACCTTAAAGTGATATGACAGGTTTCCATGTTTTTCTAATTCTGACTTGGTTTGATGGGACAGTACCTGTGGTAAATATTAATAATAGTTTTACATCAGCTGAGTTTTTGTGGGAAAAAAGCTGAGAAGAAAAGTACACAAACACAAAAAACAGGAAGTAGAGGAGGATTTAACAAAATAAAAGGTGTCATCTACTTTTATTAGTCTAATCTTACCTATTGCGTAATTTAGCCTTTGTTAACATTATGGTTGCTATGTAACAGAATTGGAATTACCTCTACATGTCATATCTGCTGCCCGTGAACAACCAGGAAGTAAAATTATAAACAGACAAAACTAGGTAAGATTTTTAATAAAACCTTGAATATAATTATGTTAACTATATTTTCGAGAAATGTGTAGTCTAACCTGTCATATGCACTTTGACCTTCGACTCTCACCTTAAGAAAAAACTGGATGTATTGAGCATGCTCTCCAAAGAGGCCAGACGTTCTGGCCACTTCCTCCGCTCCTCCACCCTGAAGAACATGTCCTTACACAGACTCTTGAGCTCCGACAGCTTCCCGCGCAGCTCCTTGGTGGTGGCCGAGTATCCGTCCTCATCCATCCACTCAGACGCCTCTCTCAGCTTAGCCACGATCTGCTCCTGCTCCGCCTCCGACACCACCAGCTGGTACTCATCTTGGTACATCTTATCCTGTATGAAAAGCTTTTAGTCTGAAGCAGGGCACTAACTGAACTTAACTGATCCTACATTAGCTGTATTATTAGAGGAACTGTATGTAGCCTGCACTCTTACAGTTTTAAAAAGGTTTTACAATCCCAGAGCCTTAACCTGCAGATAGAGACACATACAAGTTTTTCTCATTCTCAGTATATGGACAGGCCTTACGTGAAAGCTCAACCTCCAGAATTCATTCACTGAGCTGCAGAGGCTGCACTAGCACTAGAAATCGGCAGATATGTTTTTTTTTTGTGGCCGATGCCAATACCAATTATTTAGAATCCAGAGAACATGGTCGATTAGGTCTGCTGTTATTTTTGGGGTGATATTTGGGGCCAAATTTTGTATTTTAAATTTACTGCAAATTCACCCACAGCCCTTTTTTAAACCACAAACTTATAAGAGCTGTGTAATCATGTTTTATGCTGTTATGTGTATTCTTTAGGCAGCAGGTGGGCCAAAACTAAATCGGCCTTTGCAGGATTGGCTGCAGGTGCTGGGGTTAAAGTAGTGAGGATTCAGATCAAAGAGTCCTGTGAATTTCAGCAATAAAACTGGCGACCCAAAAGACTCATGTGAGGCTCATTCTGCTTTGATAATCGTCTTGAACCGAAACACCAAATTACAACATAAACAACTTGGCCATCAATGCTTTTGTGATTAAGAAGAAATCAGAAAGCTACATTTGATCTGAACATGTCTCGTATCAGGCACCAAATTACAACATAAACAACTTAGCCATCAATGCTTTTGTGATTAAGAAGAAATCAGAAAGCTACATTTGATCTGAACATGTCTCGTATCAGGGGACATCGTTAGGTCGGTTAGGCCATGTTTATGATTTTAAAATCTTACACACGGTTCTTTTAAAACATGTAGAAATGTGGTTCCAGTACAAACCTGCGTCTCAAAAATAAATGCCTCCAGATTATTCAACGTCTTCTCTCTTTCCTGTTTGGCCAAGTCTCTGTCTGTCAAATCCTGAAGTCTAAAGAGTAAAAAAAAAAAAGCATTTCATTTACATCTTTTACATTGAGACAAATGAAAGTTTTAAAATGGAAAAGGAGGCATTACTTCTTCTGGGAGGAGAGGAGGTCATCAGTAGAGGGATCCACGATATCATGAATGACCAGCTCAACAGAAATCTCATCTGAGATTTTACTCTTCTTCTGTGTTTTTTTCTTCTCTGCCTCTTTGTCGGTGTCTGTACTCTCGGTCTTCTCTGCATCTTTTTCTTCCTGGAGTGGCACAAATGTAATATTATAAACACTATGTTTCACCACATGTACTTGTGTTTCAAAGAGCCGATCCGGAGCGAGGCTGTTGAAGGTAACGCCCCTTCTCTCCCGCACCGCTGGTTTAGTATGGAACAGGAGCTTAGCAACACTGTCAATCAAACCTGTTGCTAACGCTAGCAGGAGCAACCTCGGGGAAAAAAAAGACACCTGATTTGTCTGTTATTAATGTTCATAATTTGAATCACGGACAAAATAGCAAAATATACCATATACCAGGATCATGTAGAGTGGGTTAATACAAACTGCAGAAGTTACAAAGAGAGGGGTGACAATATGTCGATGTAAAGTGAATTGGAGTCGATGGACCTGGAAGTGCACCCATGATCACTTCCTATTTGGAATGCAACCGCTAGCATGTTAGCTATGTCCATTTATATATACAGTCTATGAGTGCATTTGACAAATTATAATACCAATTTCACTAAAACACAATGAATATAAGTATTTTACTAAAAATACTGCAACTTAACCAATGTAAAATTGATAAATATTTACCAAAAGTGCTATCCCACCAAACCAGATAATTAGAGTGCATATGACAGATTTTTATATTTTTCTAAGGACGTGGAGGGACCGATTATGATACTGGCATCAATACTTTGACTTTGTCATCTGTTGATACCGGATATTAAAAGATATCAGTGTAGGAATGGAAAATGGCCCTTATTCCTTTAAAAACACAGTTAACTTATTACACAAGAGATCCAATTGTGTTATGTAACTGTTATTCTTCAAATAACTACAGATCCGCTTTTCATGAATAAAAGTTCAAACATTCAGACATTCTGGGGTCAAAACCAAACTGTAAATACCTTATTGGGCCTTTAATTGGGTGTAATAAGATCTGCTTAACCAATATCATGGACCCAATACCCGATCCAGCTCATTTTTCAGTACCAGTGCATCCCCAGTGCCGTGTGTCCATGTGTACCTTGGCTTCAGTCTTGCTGCCTGCCTCCTCTGCGTTCTCCTTTACAAATTCGATCTTTTCTGACTGGTCCTGCTTCTCTTTATCTCCTTCGTCCTTCTGTTCATCATTACTTTCCTGCTCTTTGTCGTCCTTCCCAGATTCAGGGGGAACTTCCTCTTCATCCTAAACACAATTTTGCATTCAAAATTTCACAACAGTTAGTATCTCACATCATAACTTATAACTTAAAAGAACCTATATTATGCTATTTTCTGATCTATGTTATAATGTTGTTTCCTCATCTAAAGCAAACCTGGAGTTTGGCTTCATTCAAGTGTAGACATAATAAAGGGTTACTCCAACATGTGTGAATGAAACACAACACAACTCCAGGTATCCAGGTTTTTGAGGAGGTAACAGCATTATAACATGGCTTAAAGCTCACAAGAGTAGATTTTGTATAATATAGGACCTTTAATCTCTAAAAGAAAATGAAGAAAAGATTACCTGGACCGGTTCTGTTATGTTGGGAGCAGGTTCAGAAGATCCACCACCAAACAAGGTGGAAATGGTGTTGCCCAGTTCTGTGGAAGAGGTTGTTACATTACTATTATAAAAATTTTTAAATATCACAAAAATCCTGCTGCATTAGAAGCAGAATCAGTTTTATCATCATTATAATAAAAAAAATATTACTTGCTTTGGCGGTGCAACATTAAAGCATGAATAGTGAATATAAACTATTAAATGAAATTTAAATGAATTAAACAAAAAAATAAGGGAATACATTAAAAACAGGTAAATAAAAACAGACTTTGACTGAATATAATACAAAATATACAGTAGGGGCAGAAATACAGTGCTCATATTTTACAGGGTGTCCGTAAAGTCTCTTTACAATTTTAAAATTTAACATTTAACACATATACAAAGACAGTTGATAAACTATAGTAATTAGATTTGTTCTATTGTACTCAGTGGTTATAAAAGTTTGTAATCACACTGGGGTCTGCATGTTTGTGAGTTCCTCAATGAAACATTTCCGGAAGGGATGGACCAGTTCTGTGACCACCATGTTCCCCAGATACCACACCTCTGGATTTCTTTCTATGGGGCTATGTTAAAGACATCGTGTATCGAACAAAGATGCGGGACATTACTGACCTAAAGCAAAAGATAACAGATGCAACTGCAAACATTGATGAGGCTATGCTACAACGAACATGGCAAGAAATCCAGTCCCACCTTGATGTGCTTCATGCGACTCATGATGCCCATATAAAAGGTGTATTAAATGAGGGAAAACAGTTTGGAAACCACAATAGAGTACAATAGAACAAGTCTGAGTAAAATATCTTATCTAATTATCTAATTGCCTTTACAATGCATTTTTAAAATTGTAAATAGACTTTATGGAACTAAGTACACATAAATGAAAATGCCTTTAAAACAATAAATGAACTTACTTGTTAATGTTGACTCCTCCTCCTTCTCCTCCACAATGGTTTCAAACACAGACTCAACCTGAACAGAAATGTAATGATCAATCTATGTGTTATAAGAACAAGCACAGGTTAAACGATTTGATGTGGCGTTTTAAATATTTTTTGCCATATATTTGACTAACCCGATCCAGCAAAAGAAGTCCACTCTCATCCATGTTGAAGTGGGCTTTGATCCCCTTTGATTCTGCATCTGAGTGTTTTTGAAAACTGCTCCCCACTCCTGAGAGTTTGACTGTGGTAAGGTTTCGAGACCCAAACATACTGCAAGAGACAAGATTAAAAATAATATTAACTGTTAACTGGGAAAAAAATAAAATAAAAAAAACATATCCTAAAAAGTAAAAACATACCTCAGATCTTCTTGAGAGAGAAAGCTGAGGTCCCCATAGTTGACCTCAAAGGTGAAGTCGTCAGTGTAGCGGTTGAATGTAATGACCTTACGTTGGGGATATGGCGCCATCCGCTGGAACAAAATGCGCTTGTTGTGTTTTACCATCTTCACACCGTCCTCTTCGGTTTCACGACTGAACTCCACCTGTGCATAACAATCAGTGACTTTAATACAAGTATGTAAAGTGGAACTAAACACTGAATCAACTTTTTTGCTACTACAGTGTGTATATGGGGTTTACTACAGCATGGTCTACTGCAACTAGTTATTTTTTTGAATTTTTTGAATTTTTTTTCTTTCAAGTTTATGGACAAAACAAAATACAAAACTGTTCAACTACAACAGGGATATAAAGGGCAGATCATGACTCTTATTTATTTAATTTAATGAAGATATGTCTTTTGAGCCATAGAAAAAAAGTAAATTGTCATTTTTAAGACCCTTTTCTTTTTATTTTTTTGTGCAAACTAGGTGAATTTGCAGCTTTGTGTTAAAAAAAACAGAAAAATTAAGGGTGTGCTTTCGCTAGTGCCCACTGCAATTTCAAGTACTACGTGACATAACACAGGACTTTCGTGATCACAGCCAGGTGTTTCTGATTACAAACAACTGGCTGCAGGGGCGGAGTTTGAACTGTGGATATCTGTTAGACCAATCACACTGTTCTTTATACCTCCAGCCCACCCCCAGTTGTTTTATCAACCAGAGCTGGGGGTGGGTGGGGTTTGGGCTGTGTTTGGACGAATCAGAGACAGGGACAGGTTACAATCTGATGAAGGAAACTGTCTCAATGTTCAAAACGTGTCTGAAAATGTCTGATTTATGTAAAAATGGCTGGAATCATGAGAAAGCTGTCAATTGTTATTCAAAAGAAAGAGCATCAATATATTCAGAGGGGGGCAGTAATGAGCTACAAGTTTGAACCAATTTGCAAAAAAGAAAAAAACCCAAAAAAAAAACCAACAACAACTAACTAAAAAGTAATTTTCACACCTGAATGGGGAACACAGCTGCATCTCTGACCAGGAAAGGTTTGACTTTGAAGGCTTTACTCAGAGCAGCCGCCTGGTACACAGCACCCATGGCCGCCGCCTCATCTGCATTGATATTTTTCCCAAGCTCTTCTCTGCAAAATCAGAATTACATGCTTTATACAATACTTGTTTGTAGTAATGGAACAAGAAGAGACAAGACAAGAGGCTGGTTCCACAAGAGATTTTCAGCTCATTTGTAATAAATAAATTGTGCAGTCCAGTTCACAATTTTGGCCTAAGAATTTTTGTTAATTTTATTTTAGTCTTTCGTCGTCATTACACCACTATGCTTTGGAGATACAGCTTCTTAAGGAGGTGTAACTCAACCCTTTATATTAAATCCAAAAGTAAACATAGGGAAAAAAATAAAATAAAAATAATAATAATACATTTTTAAAAATCTCTCGTGAGATCTTGTCCCATTCATACATGTTTGTAAGCTCATCTCTGGCCTTACACTTACTTTCCAACAGCTTTGAGCAGCACTTCCTGAACCTTTGGCACACGAGTCGAACCTCCGACTAAGATCACCTGCTCAATTTCCTCCTGTGTGACGTAATGGTGTTAGTGAAACATCAGTCTTGCCTGTTGTTCATTTTGTGTTGCATAGAGACTATAGAGACTGTACCATGCTCATCTCTGCACTGGTGAGGGCATCCTGCACTGGCTGAGGCACTCTCTCAAACAGATCTGCACACAGCTGTTCAAACTCACTCCGGGTCACTTTGGCTTTGAAGTCGATGTCATCCATTAAACCCTCGACCTGTGGAACATGGTTAGATTTTAGATTCATTCGCCTCTTCTTTAAAATAAAACACAACACAAAGTAAAAACATGAGACCGACCTGTGCCATGAAGTCGATGTTGGCGCTGAGAACCGTCTTGAGCCTCTGAGCCTCTTTGAGCAGCTTGGCCATGGCTCTGTGGTTTTCTCTCACATCTTTCTTGCTTTTCTTCTGCTCATTGAACAGTTTGGCCAAATGGTCACGTAGCCGCAGGTCCATCTCAAAACCTCCAAGACCACGGTCAAAACTGCACTCACACAACAACAGGGTCTGGTGTTATTTTTATCTTTTTTTTTTTTACATTTTTTAAAACCATTCCTTGACAAATAGCCACACACCTATAAACATTAACTTAAAACTGTAAATACCATGTACTGCTATTCATTTTTATTGATGCTATTTCTTATATTTCTCTCTTCAGTTTTAAAATTAAAGTAATAATACAGTTTTAACGCTTTGAGTTCATTGTTCCAGTGTTGGGGGATATGGTTTGAGCCAGCTGGTGGTAATAACGTTATGTGCAATCAATACAAGAACTCTTAACACATATGTTTTGTCTTTGTCCCACACATCAGGTGTGGCACCACACAGTACTACCTAGACATCAATGTTATATTAAAATCTAGAATGCTCCCAATTTCTTTCCTCACTTGATCCCAAAACACCGTCACCACTGAACACTCCCAAAAATCACCTTTTTGTCCACACCTTCGCCAGCAGAGGGCACTGGCATTGTTAGCATTATAGTTGGCTAGAGTAATTGGTGTCTTAAAAAATCTTTCTTAGTTTGCAGGTAAACTCTCTCCAATTTAGACTGCTAAATATATCTTTTTAATAACTCATTGCATTTCTTCTCATGTGGAATGTCTTTGCACAGTTCCCACTGAAGCAAATACTGTGAATAATATGAACGCACACACTGTTCTGTGACCCGAGCGTCCGGTGTCTCGTGTATCACATGAGCAGGTTTGGATGAAAAAATGCACATCACTGAAAAATGCACAGGCTGGGTTCACACGACCTCATAACATCCAGGTCAGAATCTGTGGTAGAATTTCCCTTTTGAAAGCCAAAATGCAGATCAGTTTAGTATGATTTGAAGACGGTTGGTTTAACATTAGGCTAACTGAAAATTCTATGATGACACAATCCCGAGCTCTATTCACACTGTGCATAAGCGTCTGAGCCACGAAACATGAATCTATTTCTCAAACAAGCCTTTTGTCTCACCCGACACCGCGGATCTGGAGCTGAGGCTGAGTCCCAGAGTCCTTGGTTTTCACTGTCTGATAGGTGACAATGGTGGCGGTTGTGCTTCCAGAGCCCATGTCATAAAACATCACACTCTGTAGGAAAATAATCAGGCATGAGTCCAAAAGTCTCAACTGAAGCTTAACTGAAGAAGCAGCTTGGATGAGCAGCCAAATGTCTTCACTCCTATAACTTTTTGCCCAGTTGACAGATTTTAATTTTTCTTTTACTATGAATCATACCTGGATGACTGTGGGATTACACAGACTTCATTACTTCTCATTATAACACAAGTCTCTTATTTGCATAAACTATAGTTACCTTAGCATTGTTATCGATATCCTTCCTCCTGAACACGCCATAGTTGAGGGCCACAGCCGTGTTGTCGTTAATGAGCTGAAGCACCTTTAGACCTGCCATCTGCGCGGCCTGGATCACAGCCCTGCGCTCGGCCTGATTAAAGAACGCCGGTACCGTGATCACTACGTCTTTGATCGGCTGTTCTGAAATATTATAACAAAAATATTACTGTCAGGCTCAATTAATTTTTAAATGATCATCAGTAACACTTTATAATTTTCATTCTCCTTAAGTATGAACAAAATCTTCATTCATAATTCAAATTTTTTATTAAGAATGATTCAGGCTTGGTGAGTCAGGTTTGTGGAGATACAAGCCCACTCAAGAGTAAGGACGCATGTTTTTCTAAGCTTTTCAGTGCAATAAACACAACCAAAATGGAAAAAAAAGTGTACTTTTATCTTGGTCTAATTCTTTGTTCATACTTTATTAAAGACAATTATTATAAAGTGTTGCCAGATCATTATATTTCTTGAGAACCAAAACTAACCAGCAAAATCCTGAGCCAAAACTCGAGAGTAATTGAGCATCATCCCGAGCAGCTCTTCTGGTGAATACTGCACATCCCTGGAAAACAAAAGAGAAAAAAATCTATTTAAACTCGGGTTGGAGACAAATGTGTCATATTTTTTTTCCCTCAAGTTGGCGAACCATGATTTTTGTTTCAGTCTTATTTTGTCTTATTAAAAACAAATAAAAACTGCTTTCAAAACATCTTTCCTAGCATAAACAAGATAATAGGGCTGAACGATTTGGGAAAATATTTAATTGTGATTTTTCGGACAAGTATTGTGACTAACTTCTTCTGAACATAAACTGCAAATCTAACCACAAAGTCTGAAATATGAACTGAAAAACTAATCACAGCAAGAATGTTTGTGCAGGGTTAGCAGTTTTTATGCAGAATAAGACCCCATGGACACACAAGGAAGGCATCTGACACACAGGGACATTTCAGAACATGTTTGTACTGATCTAAACTACAGGGTTAAGCAGTTTTTATGCAGAATAAGACAGGATGTCGTTGTTTGTGAGGGAGCCTGCAGCCTTTCCATTCAAATTGTGCCTTTCCATTCAAATTGATTCGATTGGGATTAATCTTGCAGTCCCAGAAAATATACTTTTAATTTTTTTAAAAATCTATTTCGTCTTCTAAAATAAAACCTCTGCTCCAAACCACATACTTTTACCGACACAGAGCTGGCTCTTAATTAAAAAGACTCAAACCCACCCACATTTAGAAATAACTGACTCTCCATTTAAATGTGCTTAATCAAAACACACAGAAAAAGATGTGATATACAAACTTACTCTGAGTATTTGAAGTAAACTGTGCCACGCTGAGGATCCTCTTGGAGCAGGTGCTCAGGGAAGCGTTTCTGGTAGAGCGCCACCTGTGGGTTGCTATGCTTTTTACCCAACAGTAACTGAAGATATCTGTAGACCATTTTGGGATTTTTTACAGACTGAAACAGAGAAAATGAACATCATAAACAGAGCTAAAGACACATTCATATATGTTTGTAATAGTAAAAGGGGTCATACCACTCCTAAGGCATTATCACCAAAAAGCCGCTCATTTTCCTTTAGGCACACGACACCCGGAGTTTTCCTCCTCGACTCTCTGAAGGAAGACAACATCAACGTTAAAGCAAAAATTGTGTAAAACTGTTCTAAGTTATTCCTTTTTTACTTGACTGCGTAAAAAAATAAAGAGAATACAGTCCCTGACTATACATTTTTTGGGGTCAATATTTATCGTGTGTACTTTTTCTTAGCACTACTGGGAAATTACAGATGCAAACTAAAGTGTTCATAAAGTGTACCTTAACCTTAAAGTGTTTTATTCTGCTTATTTATCGCAGCTCATGTTTTTTTTTTTACAATATTATAGATTTAGAATAGTTTTTGTGGTTTAAATCTGCTCTTGGGTTTTTGTATCAGTGGCATAAATTTGTTTCAGTATTATCGTGTATCATCTATAGTTACTTCCGCGATATATCGAACTTCAAAATATGTTATCATGACAGGCCTACGTCTCTCTATAGTCACACTTTGTTGTTTGCCCATATTAGTAATAAATAATGATGTACTGAATTTATATAGCGCCTTTAAAGAGACCCAGAGTTTTACAGTGCACTATTCATTCACTCCATACTCTGTAGTAGTAACAGCTGCACTGACTACATGTCTACTAGGATATGTGGCTGAGATGTCTTGCCTAAGGATACAACAACAATTTGCACTACAGCCACTGCTGCCCCACTACTATTATAAAAATTCAACTAGCAAAGCCTGACCATGGAAATGTAAATAGCCAAAAAGGTGTCAGCATAATGTTGTGATTTGTGTCTACACTACCAGTCAAATGTTTGGACACACCATCTCATTCAATGTTTTTTAAAATGTATTTATTTTTACTACTCCTTACATTT
>KN484698.1:0-25789 GCA_000787095.1 Periophthalmodon schlosseri
ATGCCAACACAACAAACCTCTTCTATCGTCTAAAGAAAGTCCACGAAAAAGAACACATAAGAATCCAAAAAATTCGAGCTAAACCAAGTTGTGGAACAGCGGGGGCAAGTTACGAAAAGACAAACCATAGCCAGCTGAAGATAAAGCAGTCTTTCGCACAAGGCACGCCGTATGAGAAGACATGTTTGCGAAAAGAAAAACCATAGTCAGCCGAAGATAAAGCAGTGTTTCGCACAAGGCCGTATGAGAAAACGTAAGTATAACAAAAAGTAAGCAATGAAATTTTTGTCAAACTTTTCAGAGAATAACTGAAAACATACTTTATTGTGGTATATCGTGATATATATCGTTATCGTGATATAAAATAAGCCATATCGTGATATATGATTTTTTCCATAATCGCCAGCACTACTAGCAACCATGCTGTACACTGGGCCAAAACTCCTATAATGTCTCTCCTCTCACGGAAATTATTATGTGACAAATCAAATTATAAGAAAACCCCATCATTGTGTTGAAATCATGTTTAAAGTCTCAGAAAAATGTGTTTCTTGTGTAAATTGTGCTGAACTTTTGGACAGAATTCTCCCAGTGTGATGTCATCAGTGTGGGACTCTAAAATAGAACTCTCTACTTCCTGCAATTTTCAAAATATTTTTTTTAACTTTTCATCACAAACTGCTTCTTTATTTGTGTAAAACTATAATTTATATTTATAACAGGTATTATCCCACCAAACTAAGTACAACAGTAGTAGTACGCAGCAGTATAAAGTACTGCAGTAGTTGTACACAGCAACATTAAGTATTGCAGTAATAGTACACAGCAGTATAAAGTACCAGTACTCACCACAGATCCATTTGACGGTCTGGATTCTGGGTCTGATCAGGAAACACAGTCTGCAACATTTAAACACAAACATGAACCAAACGTACTTATTTATCTAGGGATGCACCAATACCAACACTGGTGTCGAATATCTGTTCCAATACTGAAAAATTATCGGGTATCAGTCCCATGATATGGTATTAAATATTGGTGCCGTTACTGAAAAAAAAAATAGCTAGATTGGGTATCTGTTCCATGGTATTGGTTAAGCTGATATCCTGGTTGGTCCTTTAATTAGATGTAATAAGACTATTTACAGGCGTCTCATAATGTTTGAACTTTTATTCATACAAAGCCATGGGTGTCATAGTTATAATCTATGACACCCATGGATAATTATGTTATAATTAGCACATTTTAAATTGCAATATTGAACTAAAAAGAAACAAGTCCGCTGACTTCCGCATTAGAAACCGGCAGTCAAAGTACTAATATCGGTATTAGAACTGAAAAAGCTGGATCGGTGCATCACTAATTTTATCACAACATTATTCAAATCATTGTAGCACAAACAGGACAGGTGAGTTTGACCTGTGGTGTAATGTTCCAGTGACAGACTTTAAATCTGAGACAGACTCTAAAGACCCAAACCCAGACTCTGACCCGGTTTATGGTTCATATCTCTGTAATTACTGATCCACATAAAACAAAAACTGGCACAAAGTCCAACGTCTTCTGTGTCAATATAAGATGTGGGTGAGGTTGTGGTTCAGTCCTGGTTCAGTCCTGGTTCAGTCCTGGTTCAGTCCTGGTCTGACCTGGTTCAGTCCTGGTTCGATCCTGATCTAGTCCTGTCATTATAACACATACTGAAGTGTGATAGAGAAATATAACGATAAACAATAATACTGCTTTATGCCACTGACACAAAGCAGGATACTCCCAGTAAACCATTTTTAAACATTCTGTATCATTAAAGGCTTAACCTGCAACAAATAAACAGCAGAATGAACCAACAATTAGCCACATAATTTATTCAACCTTCTACAGCTCAAATTTTATCATATTACAACAAAAATACCCAAAACCTCCTCACTTTCACAAAGAAATTGTACATGCAATAAATATTGAGCCCAAAAATATATTGTTCCAGCTTTCATACATTGAAAGATATTGTAAGTATCATGACCTAGTTGCTATGAGGTTGTGGTGCTTCTGTGGGTGAGTAGGGGTGTGCAAAAATATCTAAATATTGTATCGTTTAACTGATGATACAGTATCGATATCGTGGGCTGCTGTAGCTATATATTGTCAAGAATATTTTTGGTATATATTACCAAACTATTTTGTGACAGTTTTTGTTTTTGTGTTGCTTGTTTAGATGGAAATTCGTTTATGCAACCCATTTGACATATTCACTGTGTAGATGATTAAAATGGGGGTATTTCATATTAACTTAACATATTAACTTCAATTAACAGTGGCTTCTGAGGGCGAGGTTGCGCTGAGGTGGTGGTAAGGTTGAATGAATAAATTAAGTTTATTTTTGGTTGTTCACATTTAAAAAAACAAACAATACATAGTGTGTTTGCATTGTTTGCAACCAAAAAAAAGGGAAGCAACTTCCATCACATCCTGACCATCACATGACACTCAACAATGTAGTCACAACGTAACGATGTCCATTTCATTTCATCAAAATCCTAGACACAGAAGTCTCATATAAACCTACAACAATTAATATGTATGAATGAATTCATGTTTTAAAGTTGTTTTTTTTTATTTTAAATTTGGACTTTTAATTAACTTAAATTCATCACCAATATTACTCCAAAGTCTTATTCACACACATCTTTGCATAACATTAATTCTTATTTTACTGGATTCAAACCGAAGCAAACCTCTTAAGTTATAGCGACTATTTCTTAATTTAAAGAAGGACTGAATGCCTACGGGAATGTCCTTGTTCACAACACAAAACAAAATTGTCAAAACTTTTAACCTAATTATGTCCACAAATTTTAATACATTCAATTTTGTAAAAAGTTCACTTGTAGAACCACGGAATCCTGTTTTATTAATTATTCATATTGCCCATTTTGTAGTTGAATTATTGGTTCATAACTGTGGTAATAATCTAGGCTGTGGTGACTGGCTGCTGTGAGGTTGTGGTGCTTGGGTGTAGTGAGTTGGGGTGTCTGGTTGCTGTGAGGTTGAGGTGCTTCTGAGGGTGTCTAAACTCAAACTCACTGATCGGCCGACGACACCACAGCCTTGTGCTCCACTTTGTACAGTTTGTCCACTTCATGTTGCTGAAAAAATGGGGTAAAATTAAACCAGAAAAAATGTAAAAATCAAAATAAATCTGAGGTGTTTTTGGAGCTTTACTTTGAGTGTGGAGACGTTTGCAATTCGATCCAGAGGACTCATCAGATCTGCATCGATGAACAAGTCCTTTTTGCCTGGAAGCTGCAAAAAAGCACATAGTCACGCAATAAAGGGTACAGAGGAGAGGAGGAGCAGAGGGGGAGGAGAGGAAGAGCAGGGGAGAGGGTCAGAGGAGGAGCAAAGGAGGAGGAGAGGAAGAGCAGAGGAGAGGGTCAGAGGAGGAGGAGCAGGGGATGCAAAGGAGGGTCAGGTGATGCAGAGGAGTGAGTCAGAGGTGCAGAGGAAGAGGAGGAGCAGAGGAGCAAAGAGGGGCAGAGGAGCAGCAGAGGAGAAGGTCAGAGGAGCAGAGGAGGGTGAAGTGATGCAGAGAATGAGGTGATGCAGAGGAGGATGAGGTGGTGCAGAGAAGGATGAGGTGATGCAGAGGAGGCTGAGGTGATGCAGAGGAGGCTGAGGTGGTGCAGAGGAGGCTGAGGTGGTGCAGAGGAGAATGAGGTGATGCAGAGGAGAATGAGGTGATGCAGGAGTCACAGGTGATGCAGAGGAGTCACAAGTGATGCAGAGGAGGAGGATGTGATGCGGAGGAGTCATAGGTGATGCAGAGGAGGCTTTAAACCTGCTCCAGGAGGAAGATGAGTTGGTCTCGGGCGAGTCTCTTGAGGAGGGAGAAGTCCGGCTGCGGCGGCGCGTCTCTGCGGAACGCTGCGGCCATCCTCCGGTTTAAGAACCGAGCCGGGACAGAACCGGGGCAGACGCGGGACAGACGCGCGGGTCCAGTGCGTTATGTTACCAGGACGAGAGCATTTCAGCTCGTTCCACGTTTGACAGATTCGACTCCAGCCGAATGTGAGTATAATCGCGTCTGTTCCGCTTCTACTCCGCTTCTGTTCCGCTCCTTGTCGCTTCATTCACATTAAACAGAACCACAAACCCTACCGTTATTCCCACAAATACGTTTCATTACAGAACTCAAGTCCAAACGACCAGAACCAGAGAAAAGACGCAGCAGGGACGCGAGGCAGCGCGGAGGAGCCCTGTCAGAAAAGGAAGAGAGAGGGCTTTAGCTCCGCGGCTAAAAACAACCAAAAATCTGGCTCATATTTTCACTTTAGCGCCTTTAACTTAATGTCAAATATCAGATTGTTGCGCTAAAAGACAGACTCTAACGTCCTCTGAAATTATACTTGTGTCAATAACCCCGTAATTTGATTATTTATATTTTAAACTCGAAGTGGCTCCTTGGGCGAGGCGCGGAAGTGACGCGGGAGGATGGTCTAAACCCGGAAACGTCTCGGGACAGAGCGGCGCAGACCGAGCAGAGCCTAGAGCCCCCTCTCCACAGGGCTGACCTCACAGACCCTGTGCTGTACCGGTGTTGTCCCAGGGTGACGCGGATCAGGCGGATATGGAGGCCGGTCCCGGTTCGGACGCGCACGGTTCGGATGCGGTTCTGCTGCTGGAGACGGTGAACTTCGCCGCAGAAAAACACCGGACCCAGCGGCGCAAAGACCCAGAGGCCACGCCGTACATCAACCACCCGATTGGTGCGTGTCTGCGGTAAATATGTGTAGAGTATTATAGTACAGGACAGTCTAAGGTCTCTGCGCACGGGCTCTGCGCACGGGCTCTGCGCACGGTTCAGGGGGAAAAAAGTGTGAAACTGCAGGAGGACAGGTCATTATTAATTTAAATATGATTTGTTGTGACTATTTGTTAACAAAAAAAAGCGTGAACAAACTTAGAAGTAAACAGAACTCGAATAATCACTTTGGCTCCATGGGTATGTGATTTAACGCAGCGAAAGTACAAAATCAGTGTCCGATCCAGAAATGCCATTTCCATAGATTTATTTCCAAGTTGCAGGCAAACAAGCAAGTAACAGGTACAAGGCCTCCTGCCTCTCCTGCCACTGGTAAAAAACTTAGCCCCACCCAGGTGCACTCTGGTCTACCTGTACTGATCACCTGTAATCCCTAGGCCCCCACAGACTAAACCAGACACAGAAAAGATACTAAAGTGAACAATAATAATCAAATTAGAAAAATATATAAGAAATATTAACATAGCAAAATGTATATTAAATATGCCAAAGGAATAACTAAATTGGCAAATTCATTTGATATAAAAAAAAAAATAACTAATCTTAGAATAAACTAAAATAGGCAAACAGCTTCTACATGATTATTTAATATAAGCAGTTTTAGAAATGACCCCAAACAAAAACAGTGCTCTGAATTGCCTCATTTCCACTGGCACAGTTTGATTGTGGCCACTTGGGGGGCGTTTCCTTTACATACTGGTCCAGGCTGCTTTTGGGTGACACAGGTGTAGCCCTGGACCCTGACTGACACCACATGAAAACAGAGCAGAGTCTTTGGTTCTTGTGTGAGTGTCACACCGCAACTAAACCAATTCCACACAGGAATCACAGATGGACCGGGTGCAGTCACACCTGCTATTGTTATGACTGTTTAATCAGCTCTGTGGTAACTAATGACCACAAGACCTATCATTTTATTGAAAATCTGTTTCTGAAACTTTATAAATAAAATTAATTAAACATTTTGCCCAATGTCACGTTTTAAATGTGCTTTTTGGACTACCGTATTATGGATATTAGTTAGCACGTAGCTAATTTTTGATCTGTGGGGTCTATGCATGGATGGGTCTATGGGAAAAATTTATGGAAAATGTACTTCCGGAAGTGGCGCAGACTTGGAAGTGGGCAAGACTGTGGAGCTCCATACTGTATATATTATTATAAAAATGTGTGTGTTTCAGAACCAATGTGTTTTCCATAATCACATGCAAATACATGTGTCTATTTTTGGAAGAAATCTCAAAGGACCACACAGTTACACTGTAAATGTTATGACATGTTATGACATGTTATGTGCATGTACTGTATGTATTATTATAAATGTGTTTGTATTTCAGGCTTGGGGTAGACTCTTCACTCTTGGTGTTGAGTCCCTCTGAGTTTAATAGATGGCTGATGTTATGACTGTGTTATGTTATGCACTGTATTGATACTTTGCAGCTGATGTCATCAACATTCCCTGGGGGTGTGATGCTAACTGTAGGCACTGCTCTGTCTGAAGCTCTGTTTCTCAAGTTAGACTTTTATCTGAGCTTTATTTTAACACAATCTGAGAGAATTGACTTAGCTGAACTACAACAGGTGAGCTGATTTGTGCTGTTAAATCCTCTCAAATAACATTACAGTCACAATATAGCTAGCATTAGTCAACAGGTTTTCAGTTAGTTACTCTCACCTTTTTGTTGAAAATCAAACACCTAAACAGAACCATGAACACTGGTATTGACTACCGGTTCCTGAAATGTGTTGTCTAAATACATTTTTTCACAGTTTTCAGACTATCTTAAAACTTTTTTGACAGTGTTTGCTAATGTGTGCATTGTGTCTCCATGGTGAGTGCTGAACATTCCTCCATAGAGATACAGGCAGAACACCCCAAGTGTGATGTCACTGCAGAGGATCAATATGTTATTAATGTGTGTGTGTGTGTTTCAGGCGTAGCAAGAATCCTGAGCCACGAGGCCGGAGTAACAGACGTCTGTGTCCTCCAGGTTTGACCCTTCACCCTGACCTTTCACCCTGAGCCTTTATCCCTGACCCTTTGTTACAAGTACTGAAAATCAGATACTGACAGGCTCTGTGCACAGCTGCACGCTAGTTAGCTCACTGTGTCTCAAAGCTAACAGTCACTTTTATTAAAATTATCAAATTAATTCAAATAAAGACTACACAATTATTTTTATATGTAGAATACTTTAGTTAGTAGTGTTGTTTTAATATTTATTATGCCTCAAAATTAGCATTAGCATTAGTACTGAGACACAAGCATCCTTCTTTCGAAACACAGAAGTGTCCCCCGGTGAAATACTCATTTTATTTCTCCCCCCTTTCTCCTCTCTCCTTTGACCCCTCTACTCTGACCTCCAGGCGGCTCTACTCCATGACACTCTGGAGGACACGGACACGTCCTTGTTGGAGCTTCAGACCCGGTTCGGTCCCGTCGTGTCCGGGATTGTGTCCGAAGTCTCCGACGACAAAGCTCTGCCCAAAGCTGAGAGAAAACGCCTCCAGGTGGAACACGCAAGCCACTGCAGCCCTCAGGCCAAACTGGTCAAACTGGCTGATAAACTGTACAACCTCAGAGACCTACAAAGAGTCAGTCCTGTGGGTAAGAACCAAGACTGAATGAGGACTAAACCAGGACTAAACCAGGACTAAACCAGGTCTAAACCAGGTCTAAACTAGGTCTAAACTAGGTCTAAACTAGGTCTGAACTAGGTCTGAACTAGGTCTGAACTAGGTCTGAACTAGGTCTGAACTAGGTCTGAACTAGGTCTGAACTAGGTCTGAACTAGGTCTGAACTAGGTCTGAACTAGGTCTGAACGGTTTAGTCCTGGTTTAGTCCTGGTTTGAACCAGGGCTAAACCAGGGCTAAGCAAGAGCTAAACCTAGTTTACACCTTTTTTAGTCCTGGTTTAGATCTGGTTCAGACCTGGTTCAGCCCTGGTTTAGCCCTGGTTTAGTCCAAGTCTGAACCAGGACTAAACCAGGACTAAAAAAGGTGTAAACTAGGTTTAGCTCTTGCTTAGCCCTGGTTTAGTCCAAGTCTGAACCAGGACTAAACCAGGGCTAAGCAAGAGCTAAACCTAGTTTACACCTTTTTTAGTCCTGGTTTAGCTCTAGTTTAGCTCTGGTTTAGCCCTGGTTCAGCCCTGGTTCAGCCCTGGTTCAGCCCTGGTTCAGCCCTGGTTCAGCCCTGGTTCAGCCCTGGTTCAGCCCTGGTTCAGCCCTGGTTCAGCCCTGGTTCAGCCCTGGTTCAGCCCTGGTTCAGCCCTGGTTCAGCCCTGGTTCAGCCCTGGTTCAGCCCTGGTTCAGCCCTGGTTCAGCCCTGGTTCAGCCCTGGTTCAGCCCTGGTTCAGCCCTGGTTCAGCCCTGGTTTAGCCCTGGTTTAGTCCAAGTCTGAACCAGGACTAAACCAGGGCTTTAGCTGTACTTTCAGCCTGGACAGAGTAGCGTGTTGAGGAGAGCTGCCTTTGGTTGAGTGGGTGTAGGGTCCCATTTGTAGTAGTAACATTTGCAGTATCCGTATTTGCAGTATCCGTATTTGTAGTATCCGTATTTGTAGTATCAGTATTTGCAGTATCAGTATTTGCAGCATTTGTACTTGCAGGTTGGTCGGAGCAGCGCGTGCAGGAGTACTTTGTTTGGGCTCGTGATGTGGTGAAAGGTCTCAGAGGAACCAGTCCAGTCCTGGAACAGAAACTAGACCAGATCTTTACCCAACGAGGAGTCCACACATCAGACTGAAACCAGGTCTAAACAAGGACTAAAACAGGATTAAACTGGACTAAAGCAGGACTTCAACAAAATACTAAATAAAGCACCAACAAGGAGTTGACACATCAGACTGAAAATACAACACCACAAAATGAACCATCGTCAAAAGCAAAGATACAAAATGGGGCTGAGCAGTTAACCTAGAGATGGTGGTTCAGTCACATCTAATGGTCAGTGATATGGTCAGAGTTTTTGAATCGTCAGTAAAATCGTAGTTTGGAGCAGAGTTCAAAGTTAAGGAGGAAAAATGTGTTTATTTTTGTGTTACAGATTAAAAGTGTGTACTGTTTTTGTTCATGAAATCATTCATTTAAATTTTGTATTGAAAAGACTAAATCAAATAGAATTGAAATAGAATTAGAAAAAAATCTGGATTCATTTTTTTTACATATTGCCCAGCTCTAATAAAAAATAAAAGAAACCATCGTAAAAGGCAAAGATACATAAATCTCCCATGAACACTGAAGGAGATGGGCTGAACTGTTTAACCCCTCTGGCATCTTTCTCGCTGCTGTGCTCAAATACAGAGATTTATATAAACACTGTATGTCTGTGATGACTGTTTTACCTTTGAATAAAGCCTTATTGTGTCTGAGCCAAATTATGGTCATATTTGTGTATTTTTGTCTCCCTTTCTGCTAAGCATAGTGGAGAAACATGACATAAGATAAGATTTAATTTCAGGAGTAAAAGTAAAATGGTGATGTTTTTAAATCCACAGTATGTAACTTTTTATTACATATGTTGAAAACAGAAAAACATGGTCTTTACTCTGAGCAGGCTTGCATTTCCACAAATCTGACTCTTATTTGGCCTGGAGGAGGCCCTTCTGCTTGTTTCCATGGAAATTTGTTCCTTTGCTATAATCATGCAGGTGACGGACCACCTCTAGTAACTTTAATCTGTACCCTGAAAGTTTCCTAAGAAACATATTAGCTAAATTAACCAGTTATATTTTTGCCTTAACTAAACAAAGTTTTACTGATTTATCATATTATTATTATTATTTTAAAGGAGCGGAACAAAGGTTGGCAGTTTGTTGCCGACCGGACTGTTCCGCTTCCTGTCCGTGGAGCACAGTGGCCTCGCTCACGGTGTCGTCGCTGTTGTTTGTGTTTTATTTCAGGGTTTATTTAACTTAAAAGCAGGAGAAATGTCGGGGATAGACGCGCTCAACATGAAGCTGCCCGCCATCCAGTCCACGGCGGGAGCGGTGCCCGTGAGGAACGAGAAAGGTGCGCTTTAAAGGGCTTTTAAGTGGCTTTTTACCGGACTGTGAGAGTTTACGAGCTAATGCTAAGAGGTTGCAGCTAGCGGTTAATACTAACAGGCTAGAGCTAACAGCTAATATAGAATACCTCTTATTAAGTCTCCCCTTAAACAGAAACGGGGCACAATGACAGATCTAACCGTGTCCGTGACGTGACATGACTAAACATAAGATTTATACGATCCAGCTCCTAAAAGAAAACTCATCTCTGCTTGAAACTCCAAACTGCATCAGGGCCTTCAGTCACCTGTGCAATATAAACACTTTTATATAAATATATCCTGTAGGCAATGTTGGGAAGTAACTGAATTCATGTGCCGCAAATACGTACTCAGAATATAAATTTTGAGTAACTGTATTCTGGTATAGTTACTCTTTCATTTGGTAGAATTCAGAGTACAATTAGTTTCCTAAACTCAAAGGAATACACTGCAGTACTTCATTACACGAGTTAGGCTTGAAATTGCTCAGTATTGGGGATAAAACATAACAAAGCTTTGTGTCGGTGCAGGTGTGATTTGTCCTCCAGCCTGTGAAATACATAAAAACGCTGAAGCAAGGATAAAGCTATTTTAATACTATAATGTGCATTTACACCAAATATCCCTTAGAGTTCTGTTTTTCCTTGGTCTTAGATGTGCCTTGCTCTTAAATGTGCTCTCTAGTGTCTCTACTCTAACCATGTACCAAGACTCAACCAGGACTCAACCAGTTTTTAAAAATACCCTTTGCTTTGACCACTGCTTTGCACTTTTGGCATTTCTTGAAACTGACGTGGCACAGCTGTGAAGTGAAAACCATTTCAGGAGATTTCATCAAGAAGCTCATTAAAGCAGATCTATTCTGCAAACTGGACTTTTCAGAGCTTCTAATCATGTTATAGTTTCTTCCTTCTCATTTATCCTCCAAAGTTGTATTTGGACTGATTCCTGCATGTGTGAGTAATCTTTAATCGCTTATTTTCAGACGCCATTTTGCAAACCAATTTCCGTTACATAGGATTCGGGAGCATCAGTCATTTTTGGCTCAAATGACAAAAAAAATCCACTTTTTGCTAGCATGTTGTGCAGCTTTCCATAGGTGGGGCCGACAGCATGCAGCGCTTTGTTGTGATCATGTTTACAGCAGCATCAGCTCCCATTGGACACCACATTTTTCTAACATGGAAGTCAGCGGACTTGTTTCTTTTATTAAGTTGTTTTAGATCAATGCTGTGATTTATGAAATGTCCAAGTTATAACATAATAATCCACAGGGGTCATAGATTATAATTATAGAGCAGACACAAGCACAGTGGGTCTGCTTTAAGAGAAGGCCAAGGTTTTGCAGGTTTTGCTGTCAACAAAGCAAAGGGTTGATACTTTGAGGTTTTGAATATAAAATATAAAAAAAAATTTAGTTATGTTTAGTTATTCTGTGTGTGTATGTATTATATGTATATATGTATATATGTGTGTGTATAAAAATATGTATACCCATATATATTATATATTATATATATAATGTAGTAAACATAAACAAAAACACATTAAATGAGGAGGTGTGTCCAAAGCTTTATCTGGTCATGTATTTGTAATGATCATGGTTTAGTCCTGTTGCTCTGACCCCTGACCTCTGACCCTACAGGGGAGCTCTCCATGGAGAAGGTGAAGGTGAAGCGGTACATCTCGGGCAAACGTCCCGACTACGCCCCCATGGAGTCGTCTGACGAAGAGGACGAAGAGTTTCAGTTTGTGAAGAAGTCCCGAGAACAAGAACCAGAGATGGATGAGGCGGAGACTGAAGTGTCCGACCCCAGACTCAAGAGGCTCATGAACAGGAGCAGTGAGGACCAGGAGGAGAGGTAACGCCATATCCCGTATATATCTCTGGACATATCTAACCCGCTAGCTGCCGTGTTCCAAACAGGAAGTGAGCATGGGTGCGGTTCAATTCCATCAACTCCAATTCACTTTCGATTGAAAAAATGTGGCCCCTTTCTCTGCTGCTGTCAGGTTCGTCATTTTCACTTTAAAATGTTCGTGTTAACCCACTCTACGTGATCCTGAGGTTTTTATTTTACTGTTTTGTCCCCAAATCAAAATATGAACATTAGTAACAGACCAATCAGGCGTCTTCTTTCCCGAGGTCGCTCCCACTAGCATTAGCAACAAGTTAGATTGACAGTTAGATTGACCTTCAACAGCCTCGCTCCTGATTGGCTCTTTGGTTGCTATGATACCTGCGGCTATGATACCTGCGGTTGGAATTCCGCAAGTATGGAACTTGGCTCCAGATAAGCCGCTATAACTGCTCGCCTCGATGAGCTTCATTTGGAGCCGAATGCTGTGGGTGACGTCACGCTCCCTCAGGAACACTTCTATAGACAGTCTAAGTGTAACATACACACATGTCCAGGTGAAGTGTCTCTGTCAACACACATGTCCAGGTGTCCCTAACTCCCCTCTTGTTGCAGGTACCAAAGGCACAGGGCGATCGTGGAGCCTCAGGTGGTGGCTGAGAGCAGTGAGGATTCAGAAGAGGAGCCAGTTCCATCCAGAGCGAGGCTTCGGGAGCGAGAGGAGAGCAGTGAGGAAGAGGAGGAGGAGGAGGAGCTCGATGAAGAGGTCTGTGAATGAATCCTTTGCTCCATTTAAAGATCCAATATTACACAAAATTGACTCATGAGCTTTAAGCCATGCAAGAATCCTGTTACCTCCTCAAAAACATACCTGGAGTTGTTTTGTTTCATCCACATATGTTTGAGTGACACTTTATTATTAGTCTGTCACATCTCCAAAGCTCAAAATGCTCTGTTCCACCTTGTGATGTCATGAAGTGGTAGTTTTCAAGTTAATGGCTACCTTTTACCTTTAGTTCAGTAGAGATGGGCAGTTCCAGGGCTGAAATTATCCAAATGATTCTAGTGAAGGTGTATGGAGTTTAGAAACACAGTGGAGCACTTCCTGTACTACCAAATGAAATCACAAGGTGGAACAGAGTTTCTTCTCAGCCTAATTAGGGTTTGTGAGTTAAACATGTGTGAATGAAACAAAACGCAACTCCAGGTATGTTTGTGACAAACAACATAACATAGAAAACGGCGTAATATGGGCCCTTTAAAATCCATTACGAGGCCCACAAATGTATCTTAAGTTAAAGTAATGATCACAAATTAACACAAATAATAACAAAATGCATTTTAATTGGATATAAAATAATTTGTTACATGTTTGTGTAACATACAGACATATAACTCTTCTATTAACAATTTTACTCAGTCTGTTCAAAAAGGGCACACAGAGAATGGGGCAGAGCAAAAAATATCGGCCTTGAATATCCGTATCAAGTAACTTTACTGGCCGATATGATACTGAAACTAATACACTGCCTGGCCAAAAAAAAAGTTACCACCAAGTCAATGCAAGATCTTGGTGAAAAATTAATGCAATTTTGGTAGCAAAATCAGTACCAAGTATTGAGTCTATTATTTAGTATTGAAATTGTATTTGAATTGCTAGTGCTAGTGTATTCATGTTATATTTATCTTTTTGTGTTGTGTATACATCTGTAGGAGATTGAGCGGCGGCGGTCAATGATGCGGCAGCGTGCTCTGGACAGGAAGTTGGAGGAACAGGAAGTGATGGAGGTCGAGGAGGAGGGAAAATCCGACCAATCAGAGTCCGAGTCTGAGTATGAGGAGTACACCGACTCAGAGGACGAAGCCGAACCACGTCTGAAGCCCGTCTTCATCAGAAAGTGAGTCCTGACCTCTGACCTCTGTCCTGAACCCTAACAAAACAGACTCATATCTTGTACATATCTGTGGACATAGCTAACCCTCTAGCCGCCGCATTCCAAAGGGAAGTGAGCATGGGCGCGATTCGGCTCCATCAGTATCGGCTCCAGTTCACTTTCTATTGAAAAACTGTGACCCCTCTCTCTGTAACTACTGCTGTCAGGCTCATCAATCTAACCATAAAATGACCAGGATCACACTCTGCATGATTCTGGGGTTTTTATTTCACTATTTTGTCCCTAAATCAAGATATGAACATTTAATAACAGACCAATCAGGTGCCTTCTTCCCCCCTGTCCACTGAAAATATACAGGGTGTGAACAAATCCAGCATGGCTGACCTCTGACCTCTGTGTTTTAGGAAAGACCGAGTGACTGTGGCCGAGCGCGAGATGGAGGAGCAGCGCCAGAAAGAGGTGACACCTGCTCCTATTCAACTGTCAGTTTTGGTGCCTGGTTTAGTGCATGATTCAGTCCCGGGTTCAGTCCTGGTTTTTGGTCTCTCTCTCTCAGGTGGAGTGAGAGCAGCAACGCCTGGGTCAGGGTTTAGTTTTGGTTTAGTCTTGGTTCTGACCCAGTCTCTGGTCTGTTCTCAGGTGGAGCAGGAGCAGAGGTGGTTTAGTCTCTGGTCTCTGGTTCTGACCCGGTCTTTGAGTTCTCAGGTGGAGCAGAGGCGTTGGGGTTTAGTCCTGGTTTAGTCCTGGTTCTGGTCCGGTCTCTGTTCTTCTCAGGTGGCGCAGGAGCAGAGGCGTTGGAGTTTAGTCCTGTTCTGACCCGATCTCTGATCTCTGCTACTGACCTGGTCTCTGTATTCTCAGGTGGAGCAAAAGCAGAGGCGTTGGGGTTTAGTCCTGTTTTGGTCCTGGTTTAGTCCTGGTTGTGACCCTGTCTCTGGTTCTGACCCGGTCTCTGGTCTCTCTCTCTCAGGTAGAGCAGGACCAGAGGCGTTGGGGTTTAGTTCTGGTGTAGCACTGGTTTAATCCTGGTTCTGACTCGGTCTCTGGTCTCTGTGTCCTCAGGTGGAGCAGGAACATAGGCGTTGGGGTTTAGTCCTAGTTTAGTCCTGGTTCTGACTTGATCTCTGCTCTCTGTGTCCTAAGGTGGAGCAGGAACATAGGCGTTGGGGTTTAGTCCTAGTTTAGTCCTGGTTCTGACTTGATCTCTGCTCTCTGTGTCCTAAGGTGGAGCAGGAACATAGGCGTTGGGGTTTAGTCCTAGTTTAGTCCTGGTTCTGACTTGATCTCTGCTCTCTGTGTCCTAAGGTGGAGCAGGAACATAGGCGTTGGGGTTTAGTCCTGGTTTAGTCCTGGTTTAGTTCTGGTTTAGTCCTGGTTCTGACTCTCTCTGTCTCTGGTTTCTGTGTCCTCAGGTGAAGCAGGAACATAGGCATTGGGGTTTAGTCCTGGTTTAGTCCTGGTTCTGACTCTCTCTGTCTCTGGTCTCTGTGTCCTAAGGTGGAGCAGGAGCAGAGGCGGTTGGTGGAGGAGAGGAGGAGGTACACATTGAAGATCGTGGAGGAGGAGGCAAAGCGAGAGTTTGAGGAGAACCGAAGGAACGTGGCGGCACTGGATGCTCTGGACACTGACCCCGAGAACGAGGAAGAGGAGTATGAAGCCTGGAAGCTACGGGAGCTCAAGAGGATCAAGAGGGACAGAGAGGCCAGAGAACAGTGAGTAAAATAACACAGACTGAACTGGGACTAAAGCGGGACTAAAGCGGGACTAAAGCGGGACTAAAGCGGGACTAAAGCGGGACTAAAGCGGGACTAAAGCGGGACTAAAGCGGGACTAAAGCGGGACTAAAGCGGGACGGAAACGGGACGGAAACGGGACGGAAACGGGACGGAAACGGGACTGAACCAGGATCAAGAGGGACTGCAAAACCAGAGAGTACTAGACCAGGACTAAAGCAGGACCAAGTGAGACCAGGGAACAGTGAGTGCTATAAGCCACGACTGCGAGAAGTGAGTACTAGACTAGGACCGGGACCACAAGGTAAGGGAACAATTAGTACTGAGCCAGGACTAGACCAGGGCCGCAAGGTAAGGGACCAGGACCAAGAGAGACCAGGGTGAAGTGAGTACTAAAGCAGGACTAAAGCCAGGATTATTAAAGCAGGACTCTTTTTCACAGATGGAGCGTGATTATTAGTCCTAGTTTAGACCTGGGTCAGACCTGGTTCTTGTCTTTCAGGATGGAGCGAGAGAAGTCGGAGGTGGACCGCTTCCATAACATGACGGAGGAGGAGAGGCGCGCTGAGCTCAGAGTCCAGGGCAAAACCGTCACCAACAAAGCTCCAAAAGGAAAGTCCAAGTTCCTCCAGAAGTACTACCACCGAGGAGCCTTCTATATGGTGAGTACTACAAATACTATGAATGCTAAAAGTACTACTACTGAGGAGCCTTCTATATGGCTAGTACTATGAATACTACGAATATTAGTACTAGTATTAATAATAATACTACTACTACTGTTAGTACTACCACCGAGGAGCCTTCTATATGGTGAGTACTACAAATACTATGAATGCTAAAAGTACTACTACTGAGGAGCCTTCTATATGGCTAGTACTATGAATACTACGAATATTAGTACTAGTATTAATAATAATACTACTACTACTGTTAGTACTACCACCGAGGAGCCTTCTATATGGTGAGTACTATAAATACTACTACTACTATTACTATTACTACTATAGAAGTGGACTAAGGAAGTGTGACATCATCCAAATGAAGCCAACTGGGGACAGTTATAGCGGCTAATCTGGAGCCTGATTGGTCTGTTAATAATGTTTATATCTTTATTTAGGGACAAAATAGTGAAATAAAAAATCCAGCGTCATGTAGGGCAGGTTAAAACCAACATTTTAAGGTCAGAATGACAAGTCTGACAGCAGCAGTTACAGAGAGAGGGGCCACGGTTTTTCAACAGGATTGGAGTCAGGGTCAATGGAGCCAACTCGTGCCCATACTCACTTCCTGTTTGGAACGTGGCTAGCAGGTTAGCTATGTTCAGAGATGTATACAGGCTACGCTAAAACCCCTATTTAGGGCTCAGGGGTTAGGGGGTTAGTGATGATGATGATGATGGTGATGATGATGATTATAATTATATATTTGTTTCAGGATGAAGAGGACGAGGTTTATAAACGAGACTTCAATGCTCCCACTCTGGAAGACCACTTTGACAAGACTGTGCTGCCCAAAGTCATGCAGGTCAGGACCTCCTCTGCCCCTCCTCTGTACCTCTGTACCTCTGTCTCCTCTGCTCCTCCTCTGCTCCTCCTCTGCACCCACACACACAGACTCCTCTCCTCTGCTCCTTTTCTTTCCTCCATAGATCTGACTTGTATCTGTTTTTTACTTTGGCCATTTTGGGCATGCTAAATACACTCACCTCTCCTCCTCTCCACACATCTAACTTGTACCACTCTGTTTCAGGTTAAAAACTTTGGCCGCTCGGGGCGTACTAAATACACTCATCTCGTGGATCAGGACACAACGTCGTTTAACTCTGCCTGGTCTCAGCAAAGTCTACAGAGCATCAAGTTCCTCAAACAGAAAACACCTGGAGGCAAAGACAAGGAGCAGTTTGACCGACCATCTGTGAGCAAGAGAAAGGTCTAGACCAGGACCGAGACCAGGACCGAGACCAGGACCGAGATCAGGACCGAGACCAGGACCGAGACCAGGACCGAGACCAGGACCGAGACCAGGACCGAGACCAGGACCGAATTGTGACTGAACCAGTGGAGTCCACAGTGACCAGATGCCCTCCCAGACAAAATCCCTCTGGAGCCTGGACTGGACCAGACCAGTTTGACTCAGAACTGTAAATAAAATTATGTCTCTGTAAAAAGTTTCATAAAATGTGAATTTGTAGAATTTTTCTGTTGATGAAAAATTTGTTTTTTGAATAAATATTGTTGATTTCCTGACATGTGTCTTGTCACTAAAGTTATTAAACCGTCTAAAACTCCAGGAGGTTACACACTGTGGCTTTAATTCAGTCATAGCTTTGGGTTTAGATTTTATAATGGAACTATTCTTGAGCCGTGATTATGTCCAAAGTTTACTTCAAACAGAACTATAACGCACACATCACCTTAACCTAAACCGTAACTTTAAAGGGGAGGCATTGTGCAAAATAGATTTTTTTTTAGCTTTCTACCATGTTATAACATTGTTCCCTCATCAAAAACATGCCAGAAGAGGTTTTAGATGTCATCTGCGCATGTTTGAGTAACAGTGGCGGAGTTAACAAGTTTGAGTTTGGGGCCCTTTATATTATCCTGTTTTCCCCCATTGCTGTTCAGATGCACACATCTCTATCTCATTTAGGGTGGAGTGGAAACTTCAATTTAGGATTCATTTACTTTTTTGTTTTTGTCAATTACAGCTTATAGTAACAGGTCTACTCACAGAAATCAGTTTAGTAAAATTAATAGATTAATAATTGTAAATTGCCTGATTACTTTTTCTACGGGGGCCCTATGGACAAAGGACACATGTAGCCCAACCTTGTCATGTTTATATCATGTTTTAATCCAGACCTATTTAATTACTTTTTCATATGGAGTCTGAGAGAGCTAAATTCTGTGGGCAAAACCAGAAAATTTGCTGCCGACAGTTTACACTTAATAAAGAATATGGACTTTGAAGTAGCTCTGAGATAAAACAAGAAACAGGCTTTGAGGACTCTTCTCCTATGAAATAAATTCTCTATTAGGTTTGCCCCCTGCAGTTTTCACCCTTAACTGGGGCAGGAGATTCTGTGCGCATCTGAGCACATAACACCTAATTTGCATATCAATATACATGGGAGCTGTCTGAAGTTGAAACATTTTAAATATACTTTTGCGTTTGCTCGGTTCATTTCCCTTTCAGTCTCACTTGTGCTGAAGACAGAAGAGTCTGAGGAGTGAGCGTGTGTGTGCGCGTCAGCCCCGCTCTGCTCACAGTGCTGCCACTGCGCGTAATGACGCACAGAGAGAGAGAGAGGAGGGCGAGTCAGATCCAAATGAATGAGCTCAAATCTCTCTGAGTGCTGAAAGTCCGGTGTTAGGCAGATTAAAGAGCAAATAGTACAGAGCCTAAATTAATTATATTAAGTGGCTTAAGTGATGGTTTCATTCAAGGCTTATTTTTTTCAGTGGGACTACTTTTCTGTGCAAGGTTCGGCAGCTTGTCTATCTGCCTCCGGGTATACGGAAAATTAATATGCACAAGTTGTGGGGGGTGCAGCGTGCAAATACGCAGAGTTAATATGCGAGTAATTAATACGTATTCAATGCGTTCACTGTTCATTCACGCATCACGTTTGTCTAAAAGTGGATCAGATCATTGATTCTGTGAACAGACTTTTTGATGAGTAGCTGTGTTCTGAAAAAAAATAAAGCTAGAAGAGTACAGTAAAGTCAGATATTTAGCTTACCTCACCACACAGACATCCTCAAACCCCTCCAAAGAAAAAGTCCAATTGGAATAGTCCAATTGTGTGATGCCTGTCCATGTTGTAAACAGATTGGGGCAGCAGAGCCCCTCCTGCCCTCCTTATGGTTAGCAGTACGAGCCCGTAAAAGGCTCCACCCACAAGCCTACATCGCCCATGGGAGCATGATAAAAAAAAAACAATAAAAAAAACCAAACAAACTGTACATCACAACTTGACAAACCTGATGCAATGTGCAGAATTTTCATTAGCAGGATGCACGCTGATTGTGTTGTGATGTCACTCTGAAGGGTGAGCGCAGGGAGTAAAGGAAGGATGAGTTAGAGCATCAAAAACAAAAGTTATAAAACGTTATAAATCGTTAATATGTTGTGTAGGGCGAATATCGCATTTTCAAAACAATAAATGGTAACATGATGATCTAAATATGGTAGGCCTATGTGTTAACAGTTAATACCTCATAGGAGTAAAATACCCCCTCTTTAACCTGTTTGAACCCAAATCTGAACCTTAAACCATGCTGTTGATCTAATAATAAAGGATTTACGTAACAGACCTGATTTTATCCCATAAGAGGTAAGTCCCCATGATGTGATTGTGTGCAGAGTTTAGTCCCCACATTGTGACGAATACACACACAAACACTCGAGGGCCTCGCCCCTCCGTTTGGGAACCTCCACATGAACGCGTCCGACACTCCAGCGCGTGACAGAACTGAACAGCTGAGAGGTTCGAGACTGGGCCAAGGACAAACCTCCAGACACAATCGGGTCTAAACCAGGTCTAATAAACCATGACTAAACCAGGTCTAAACCAGGTTTAGACCAGGACTAAACCAGGTCTAAACTAGGACTAAACCAGGACTAAACCAAGTCTAAACGAGGACTAAACCAGGTTTAAATCAGGACTAAACCAGGTCTAAACTAGGACTAAACCAGGACTAAACCAAGTCTAAACGAGGACTAAACCAGGTTTAAATCAGGACTAAACCAGGTCTAAACTAGGACTAAACCAGGACTAAACCAAGTCTAAACGAGGACTAAACCAGGTTTAAATCAGGACTAAACCAGGTCTAAACTAGGACTAAACCAGGACTAAACCAAGTCTAAACGAGGATTAAACCAGGTTTAAACCAGGACTAAACCAGGTCTAAACGAGGACTAAACCAGGTCTAAACCAGCACTGGAACCAGGTCAAACCAGGACTAAAACAGATCTAAACCAGGTCTAAACCAGGACTAAACCAGATCTAAACGAGGTCTAAACCAGGACTAAACCAGGACTAAATCTGGACTAAACCAAGTCCAAACCAGGACTAGGGTAGCCCTGGCTCTACACCAGTGTGACTTTAAGTCCGGAGAGAACGCTCGTAAAACTCCACCTTATCAGAAAGCTGCACGCTGATTGGCTGAGCGCTGGCGCCAGGAATGCAGATGTTTTCAGGTGAAGCTCCAGACCTCAGCAGGACGTGCCCCTGAGCGCAGCCGGGCACCGCAGAGTCTGCCCCGGTGATCAGAGGCGCTCTCTGAGCTTCGGGATCCGGCACACACAGCACAGCGCGGCCGGAGACAGAGCCCCTCACCCCGGTGTACTTCTCAGACTCTCCCTGTGCGTGTCGTGCCTCAGAGCGCACAGGAGCACCACTGTCACGTAGGTGGACCTGGGCACGCGCGTGGAGTATTTACCTGGGGCGCGTGCGCGTGGACAGCAAGATATTTGGACGTAAATTTGGATTATTTTACGCTGCGATTTGGAGACGTTTACGCACGGCCTTTGGAGGCGCCCGGGGCCCGGTGCGGGCGAGGGGCCGCTGGGCACAGTCCCGATGGAACAGCATGAGGTCTCGAGAAACCACGCTTCGTGAGGCCGGGAACCACGCACTGCGACCCGGGCACAGGTCCCAGGGCGCACCGCTGGAACCATGAGCGCAGCGCGGAGGTGAGTCAGAGGGAAAGTTTGAGAAGAAACTGAGACAAAGTTCAACATCATCTCTGCGCTTGTGTGCGTGTGCGTGTGTTGTGCGCGCGCCGCGGACAGTACAGTGCGTGTGGTGCGCGCGCGTGCCTCTGTCTTTATCAGTGTTTAGACTCCTCAGAGACCTTCACTCTCTGAACTTCTTATATTTAGACTGTTTTAAACTCTGCACGCGCATGGAGCCTGTGATTATCTTCGTGCACGTGTATGTGCGCGCGTGCGCGCCGCTGGCGCTGAGTCAAAGGGAAACTATTTTCATCGTAATTATATTCGTGTTCACTGAGGGGCGAGGCGGAGCTTTAATGGCTTTAGTCTTAAAGCTGCACTACGTCACTTTCCTGGCTGAGAGTTTGTCAGCTGCTTGTTTCCATGGAGATGTTATTTTGCCTGGAATGTTCCACAGTATGACATTGAACTTAAATCTATCACCATAGATACACCACCAGGCGAGGTTCCAGGTCAGATCTGTGGAAAGGTGAGTCCATAATAAGAATGTTCGAGTTTAAAACTATACTGTGGAATATCAATCCAACAATAATATCTCCATGGAGACAGTGACATAGTGTACCTTTTAAGTCCTCAGTTCTCTGTGTTTTAGTCTGGTCTGCTCCTGGTCTGGTCTAGTTCTGCTTTAGACCTGGGTTTGTCCTGGTCCAGTCCTGGTCTAGTCCTGGTCCAGTCCTGGTCCAGTCCTGGTCCAGTCCTGGTCCAGTCCTGGTCCGGTCCAGTCCTGGTCCAGTCCTGGTTCAGTCCCGGCGCAGTCCTGGTCCAGTCCTGGTCCAGTCCTGGTCCAGTCCTGGTTCAGTCCTTGGTCTGGTCTTGGTGAAGTTCTAGGAAAGTTGATCACTGTTCAGGCTAAAGGTCAAACCCTTCACACTTACAGCTGTAAACAGATGGGGTCAGGGGTTAAAGGTCACATGAGGTAATTCACCTGCTACACCCTCCTGCACACGCTCAGATCACACCTGTGGTCTCTGCCTCTGTGCCCTTAGACAAGACACTCCTTCCTCCTGTGTGTGATCAAGTCAGATTAAACTTTACTGTTGTTGTAAACATGTCCATACACCAAAACTAAACCAGGTCTACACTAGGTCTAAACCAGGTCTACACTAGGTCTAAACCAGGTCTAAACCTGGTTTAAACCAGGTCTGAACCAGGTCTTACACTAGGTTAAACCAGGTCTAAACCTGGTTTAAACCAGGTCTGAACCAGGTCTGAACCAGGACTGAACCAGGACTGAACCAGGACTGAACCAGGACTAAACAAGGTCTAAACAAGGTCTAAACCAGGTCTCATCTGAGTTTCATTAGAAACAGGAAGAGCCCAATTGTTTGTAGCTTCAGGACAAAATTGAATCTGGTACAGATCAGCAACAGAAAAACAGGACCAAGACCGGGACCGAGACCAAGACCGAGACCAAAACCGAGACCGAGACCGAGACCAAGACCGAGACCAAGACCGAGACCAAGACCGGGACCAAGACCGGGACCAAGACCGGGACCAAGACCGGGACCAAGACCGGGACCAAGACCGTAGTACTTTAGCCCTGGTTTAGTCCTGGATCAGTCCTAATTTTGTTTTGGTTTAGTTCTGATTTAGACCTAGTCTATACCTGGTTTATTCCTGGTTTAGACCTGGTTTAGTCAATGTTATTTTGTTCTATTTTTCAGGACCGGTCTGACCCTGTGTCTAATATTTTCGTTCACAACGTTCTTCCTCTTCTCACAACAGGTAAGACCCCCCACAACAGGTAAGACCCCCCACCAGACCAGTTCAGATCTTCCTCTAGACCTATTCTGGTCTCAAGGAAGATCTGTTTGAGATCTCTGTATCTCTAGTGCTGTTCCTGTCTTTGTAGTCCTGGTCTGATCCTGGTCCTTGTAGTCTTGGTCTGATCCTGGTCCTTGTAGTCCTGGTCTTGGTCCTGGTCTTGGTCCTGGTCTTGGTCCTGGTATTGGTCCTGGTCCTTGTAGTTCTGGTCATCTGATCCGGACTTGGGTCAGAAGTCTGGCTCTAATCCTCCTTAATCCGGTTTAATCCGGACTAAAGTGGGACTTTAATGAGCTCCGTTTCACCAAGGAGACGAGGGAAGGGGACGAGAGAAGGAGACGAGAAGAGAGGAGATGAGACTAGGAGTAGAGACGAGGATAGAGGAGACGAGGATAGAGGAGGCGAGGATAGAGGAGACGAGGACAGAGGAGACGAGGAGCTCTGTGTGAAGTGTACACCCTGTAGCTCCTCAGTTTGAGTCAGAACAAAATTAGCGTGACAATTTGTTCTGCACATGCTCAGAAGTTTCTGCACAAATGCTGGTCACGACGGCAACACAAAGACACATGTAACGTTCATCAGTGAGTTTTCTTTTTTCTTTTGTTGGTTTTTTTTTTTTTGTTTTTTAATCTAAGGTTTGTTAAAACAGCACATGGACCTAAACCAGGACTAAACCAGGACTAAACCAGGACTAAACTACAGAAAAAACAGGTCTGTACCAGGTCTATACCAGGTCTATACCAGGTCTATACCAGGTCTATACCAGGTCTATACCAAGACTAAACCAGGTCTAAACCAGGACTAATGACAGTGAGAGAAGCATGGAACTGTAATGGCTAGCATGACCGACATTTAACTGCTAAAATGCTCGAGCAAACAGATGAGCGCAGAAAAACATCGAGGCACTGATCTGAGTGTAATATTTCATGTGTTTGTAATTACAGTGATACAGGATTTTACCAGTGTTTTTGTAAAAATAAACCTTATGAAACTGTCTTTGTGAACTCTATTTAACTTTAAATGAAGTTAAACTGACAGAACACTTAACTGTTTCTGGTGTAAAATAATGAAAATAAACTCAAGCTAACGACTAGCATGACTGGCGAAAATCCAGCTCTGACTCAAATTGGGGAATGACACAGGACTTTTTCAGACTAATCCCTGATCTCTGACCCCTGACCTCTGACCCCTGGTGTTTCAGGTGGCCTCAGCTCGCCCCCAGTCCGGGTCGGTCCAGTCCAGGTCTAGTTCCGGGTCCTGGTCTCAGCTAAACGAGTGGGGATCCTGGGGGGTGTGGTCTGTGTGCTCTCGGACCTGTGGGGGCGGAGCCTCAGTCCGTGTGCGCACCTGTGTCACCAGGTGAGTGTCCCTGCCTGCTCCTGCCTGCTCATCTTTGTGAATTTTGTTCAATTCAAATAAAACTGATTCTGATTCTATAGGAACCCAGTGGGACGACCCTGTTCAGGAGACCCTCGACAGTACAAGATCTGCAACACCAAGGTACAAGTGCTACTGCTACTGCTACTACTAAAATCATAATCCAAATAGGCAGGGTCTATAAACAGGCATAGTCAAAAATCACACAGACACAGAAATACAGGACATCCACATAGAGAACACAGACTAAAAAGGGAAGGAGTTAATGAAACACAGGTGCAGCCATATCCTGTACATATCGCTGGACATATCTATCCTGCTAGCTGCCACGTTCCAAACAGGAAGTGAGCATAGGTGTGATTCAAATCTGGCACCAATTCATTTTCTTTTAAAAAACCGTGGCCCCTCTCTCTGTAACTACTGCTGTCAGACTTGTCATTCTGACCTTAAAATGTTGGTTTTAACCTGCTCTACGTGATCCTGGGGATTTTATTTCATTATTTCACCCGAAATCAAGACATGAACATTATTTATAGACTAATCTGGCACCTACTTTCCCTTTTATGTTCAGATTTCCAAATGTGGAACTGGGCTCCAGATTAGCCAATGTAACTTCTAGCCTCGATGATCTTCATTTGGAGCTGAACGCTGTGGGTGACACTCCCTCAGTCCACTTCTTTATACAGGCTATGGTTGGGATACTCTGGCTTTGTTCACATTCATCCAAATCTGGTTAGAATCTGATTTCTGGACCTTTAAGATGATTTAAATACAATGTAAACACAAAATCTGACGTGAGTATCAGAGGGACCCTGATCAGAAGGAAAGTGCAGGATTAAACCTTATAACTCCAAAAATCTGATCATAATCCGATTTAAAGTGTGCGTGTGACTGCAGCCAGTGACACGTTTGACTCATTTGTCTGAACGCGGTTCTGTCTGCTCCTGCCTGCTCCTGTCTGCTCCTGTCAGTCCTGTCCGGCAGGTGCAGTGGACTTCAGGGAGCTCCAGTGTCGAGCCTTTAACCATCGGCCGCTCGTCTCAGGCTCCTCGTTCACCTGGATGCCCTTCCACTCAGGTGAGCTGGGTGCTCTCCCATCCTCTTCCTGTGTGTTAGATGCCCTCCCATACTCCCTGTGTGTCAGATGCCCTCCCTGTGTGTCAGATGCCCTCCCTGTGTGCCAGATGTGTCAGATTCCCTCCCTCTGTGTGTCTTCGATTTGTCAGAAGGCCTCCCTGTGTGTCATATGTGCCAGATGCCCTCCCTCTCTGGTTGCAGGATCCAGTCCCTGTGAGCTCAGTTGTCTTGCTGAAGGACACATGTTTTATTTAAACTTTGGGAAAGTTTTGGATGGAACGTCATGTGGATCTGAGCCCGGATCAGTCTGCGTCAATGGCCACTGCCTGGTGAGTACTTTTACTGCTGCTACTACTACTGCTGCTGCTACTGCTGCTACTGCTGCTATTGCTGTTACTGCTGCTACTAATGCTGATACTGCTGATACTGCTGCTACTGCTGCTACTACTGCTACTGCTACTGCTACTACTGCTGCTACTACTGCTACTACTGCTACT